>JAXCLP010000060.1:3512399-3589649 GCA_035584035.1 Lepidocolaptes lacrymiger | reverse complement strand
ATGGGGGGATTTGGGGTAGAGGGGATGTGGGATTTGGGGTAGAGGGGATGGGGGATTTGGGGCAGAGGGATGGGGGATTTGGGGAGAAGGATCGGGGATTTGGGGAGAGGGATGGGGGGATTGGGGGAGAGGGATGGGAGATCTGAGGTAGAGGGATGGGGGATTTGAGGTAGAGGGATGGGGGATTTGGGGTGGAGGGATGGGGGATTTGGGGAGGAGGGATGTGGGATTCCAGGCAGAGGGGATGGGGGAATTGGGGTAGAGGAATGGGTGAATTGGTGTAGAGGGATGGGGGATTTGGGACAGAGGGATGGGGATTTGGGGCCGAGCCTCATCTCTGCCAACCCTTGTGTGGTTTCTCAGTCACTGGGACCCCAGTTCATCCGCCTCTCACCCCCCGTGCTCCCCAGTGCTGCTACTGGGATGGCACTGGGCAGCCAGAAACCCCAGGCTGGCCCTTCAACTTTCCCCAAAACAGGCTTGGGACACTTCAAAGCTCCTCTTGACCCACCAAAGCACATCCATGCCCTGCCCAGCCCGGCTCTCCCACTCCCCAAACCCCTCTCTGTGGTGTCACAGCCCCCCATATCTCAGAGCAGACAGACCATGCCAGGCTGATCCCTCCCAGTGCCCCCACCCAAGCAGGGGCATTGTTTGCTGTGCCCCCTGCCCTGCTCCTCCCGAGGGGCTCCTCTCTGCTCTCAGCTGGTCCCTTCGCCCCCAGCCAGGGCACAGCCTGATGTCACCCAGCACTGCCCCCCTGCTCCCACCTCTGCTGGCAGAGCTCTAAAGATAGATCCCAGCACAGATTAGCAGCCCTCGCTGTATTAATAGGAGGCAGCTGCTCTTTAAAGAGCCTTTTAAATAAAGAAAGAAACTTTGGTGTATTTTTAAAAGCCTTTTAAGTGAGCAGGGCTCTCCCTCCTCTGCTCTCGTGCCCCGGGCATGGCTTGGCCCTGGAGGGTCCCTTTTGGGCACCCTGTTTGTTCAGGGGCAGCTTTGCCATCTGTCATGGGCCAGGGCATTGCTCCATCCCAAAGGGACAGTGGTGGCAGGTTTGTGGAACAGGAAGGGATGTTCCAGAGTTCCAACCCCCCTGTCTGCTGCCAGGCCAGCTGAGAGCTGCAACCTCCCAAAAAACAGCCACTGGCAGAGCTGCTTTCAAGGAATCACAGAATATCCTGAGCTGGATCCCCAGGGATCATCAAATCCAAGCCCTGGCCCGGCACAGACACCCCAACAATCCCACCCTTGTCCCTGTCCAAACGTTCCTGGAGCTCTTAGGGCCGTGCCCAACCCCTGTGGTCCCCCCATCACTGTCCCTCTGCTGGGTAACATCATCTACCTCTTGGCTGAATAATGGAGTGAAACCTTAGCTGGGCTGCTCAGCCTGAAAACAAACCCTCCAGCACAACTCAGGCTCCTGCACCCTCGGACTCCCCTTTTCCCATAAAAGCAGGGAGTGTCCCTGGGGCTCCTGGGGCAAAAGGGGCTGGATTTGGGAACCAGAGAGCAGCTCTGGCCCCGAGCACTGTGGAGCTCCTGGGGTGTTCATGGAATCACTGAGTGGTTTGGGTTGGAAAGGAACTGAAGGATTATTCAGTTCCAAACCCTCTGCCATGGTCAGGGGCACCTTCCCCCAGCCCAGGTGGCTCCAGCCTGGCCTGGGACACTCCCAGGGATGGGGCAGCCACAGCTTCTCTGCCCAACCTGTGCCGTGGGTGTTCCAAGGAGGTGCCTGTGGTGTGTTGTTCCTTCTGAACCCCAAATTGGGGTGAAATTTATTGCTGTGCCATGAAAATCCATGAGGGCAAATCCCATGGGAGCAGAAGAAGGGTTATTCCCTGTGGGAACAGAGGCTGGATGGGTGCAAACACTGGGATTTGTGGAAGGAGTGGATGGAGTCTCATCCACCTCCAGCTGGGACAGGGAGACACAGCCCAGTTTGGGACTGGATCTGAGTAATCCAGGAGGGTGTTTCCAACCCTTAACACACCATTCACACACTTGTGTTCTCAAGGAGGCTCTTCCTTTTGGCAGCCCTTCAGCTGGAAGCGGAAAATCCCAACTCCCCCCTGAGCCGTGTCACTCATCAGGGGGTTTTAATTTTTTTATTAAATTAAACACCAAAAAAAACCCCCAAAAAGGACGTCACAACCCCCACCAGCACATGGACTGCTCGGGTTGACCTCCAGCTGCTTCTGCACGTCTCCCAGCCCCGCTCAGGAAGTTGCTCACAGCCAGTTTATATGTTTTAAGGGTGGGGAGGTTGACAAATAGGAAATCTAGGACATGTAATAGCTGATAACACATGATGCATTTCCCCCTGCCCTGTGAATTATTCGAGGCTGTGTTTTATTTAAGCATTGTCATGCCTGGGATTTCAGCGTGGGGCATCCACAGATGACATCAGAGAGCCAGAAAGTGAAGCAATTCTCCTGCTTTTAGGAGTTTATTGGATCCAGATCTTTGCAGTTACGTTTTCGGGCCGGGCTCCAAGTGATCTTTCCTCAATCCAAATAAACAAAACCAAACCAAAACAACCCCCGAATCCAACAGATGTGGCCAGAGCTCCAAAGCAGAATTAAACCCAAGCACATCTGCCAGGCCCAGTACACCCAGTAAAAACCAGTGCTCCAGAACCCTGAGCAGAGCTGGACCCCTGAGAGCTGGGGATGCACAGGGGGAGGGTGGGCAAGAGGAACCCCCTTTTTCCCAGGGAAATTGCTGCAGTTTGGGGGTCAGGGAGGTGGAACTGAGAGGTGGGAGCCTTTTTAAAATCCTTTTTAGGGTCTTTTTTCACCAGAGTCCTTTCCAATCCCCTCCCCTGCCCAGCTCAGAGGGGGATGGGGGATTTTACACCCCACTGGAAGCTGGGGGGGCACAGCTGGGCCACACTCTTGGGATCCTCCTCTGCTTCCCGAGCATCAAACAGGCACAGACCGAATTCCCCCTTCCCAGGGAGCATTTCCATCCCAGTCACGGAATCACTGAATGGTTTGGCTGGGAAGGGATCTTAGAGATCATCTCATTCCACTCCCTGCCATGGGCAGGGACACCTTCCACTATCCCAGGTAGCTCCAACCTGGCCTTGGACACTTCCAGGGATCCAGGGGCAGCCCCAGCTTCTCTGCCCACCCTGTGCCAGGCCCTGCCCACCCTCTGAGTGAGGCAGAATTTTATATTTTCCATCATAAATTTGGGATGCTCCAAAGGCAGCCCCTCATCCAGCTGGGAATGCCTGGGGGCTGCAGGGGAGGCTGGAAGGGCAGCCTGTGGTGCCTCCAGCTGTGCCCTCAGCTCTCCACACAGCGATGTGCTGGATTAATTTTTTATTTCCCAATTAGTTTGTTCCCAGCAGCTCAGCCACGGCTCTTGTGCCATCTGCTGACCAAAGGCTCCCACCACAGCCCGCACCCACCTCCAGCACCTCCTTCCCCCTCCTGGATCTCCCCTCCTGCTCCCCCCCGACCTGAAAACCTCGCTGGGATTTGGGATAAATCCCAGAAAACCCAAAGGGGGGAATATTCAGCTCCTGGGTGACCCCTCTGCAGCCACAGGGGAGAGGAGGGTGGGGAAAGGCTGCACCTGGAGGGTTTCAGAGCTGGTTTTTGGGGGGAAAAGGGTGGGAGAAGGAAAGGTCTGAGCCAAACATCCAGGTGTAGGAAAACAGAACATTTTGGGTTGGAAAAGACCTTTAAATCATCGACTACAACCTTAATAAATCCATAAATCCAACAGTCCAAATGTTGGGAAGGGGATTCCCCACAACCACTTGCTAAGCAAGATAAGCTAAGCATTCCCAGCCCAGTACAGCCCAGTACAGCCCAGTAGAGCACCACACAGCCCAGTACAGCACAACACAGCCCAGTACAGCCCAGTAGAGCACCAACACAGCCCAGTACAGCCCAGCACAGCCCGGTACAGCCCAGTACAGCCCAACACAGCCCAGTACAGCCCAACACAGCCCAGTACAGCCCAGCACAGCATAACACAGGCCAGTACAGCCCAGCACAGCCCGGTACAGCCTGGCACCACCCGGTACAGCCCAGTACAGCCCAGCGCAGCCCAGCACACTGATCCTGGAACATGCAAAGCCGTAGAAATTCTCCTGCCAGCTGCAGACCCTGCGGGTTCCCTCCTCCCCCGGGACCAGGCGGGGGAAGGAGCAGGGATGCTCCCACCAGCTGTCTCCTCACCAAAGTGACAGACAAGGACCGAGAACGCGATTTTCTGAGTCCAGATCTCCTCCATCTGCCAGCACCGGGGGACACTGAATTATTCATGACACTTCGCCAAAATTATCCCGCCTAAAAATAACTCCTGGGCTGAAAAGATGCTCGGAGCACTTTGAACACCGAGCGGTATTTTTGTCTCCCGAGCGTGACACAGCAAAGCCCTAAAAATCAGCAAGTTCTCCCGCACCCATCGCTGACCCCCTGCTCTGGAACAGCGACAGGAGCACAGCGGGGATTTGATTTTCGGGTTTCAGTCCTCAGTTTTAGAGTTTGGAGGAGAAGAAAAGCTGCACGTCTCGGCTGTCCAAGCAGAGGGCACTGCTGGCTCAGGATTCGAGCCAGGGGTTAAAGGCAATCCCAAAGTCCTTCTGGCACAGCAAACCTCTCCTTTCCCTTAATCCCCCTGATTGCAACAGGTCCCCCCAAAATCCAGGAATAAGAGGTTAAAATATGGTCCTAAAAGCAGGTTGGGGAGGGCAGTGACACAGAGCACCAGGGAAGTTCTGGCTGGGCTCAAAACGGTTAAAATGGGGAGAAAAAGAGATAAATAGAGCACAGGAGGTGACAGCCTGTCCCAGTTTGGGGCTCCAGGCTCTGCTTGCCCTTCATCCCATCCCAGCGTCCTCCCCCCAGCAGGGTCGTGGCTCCATCCCAGAGCCACGAAGTAGGTTCTCCATGAAGAATTCCCAAAGTTTAATTTCATGTTTTTATCCCACAGATTCTGAAACAAAGCACATTTCCCTGCTTTTTCCACCCCCTGATGTCTACCAGGGAACCGTGGAGAGGGAAACAGCTTCCCTTCATCCTCCTGCAGCTCACTCTGTGCCATCACTTCCATTTTCTCTGCTTTTTGCTTTATTTCGCTGATGAAAAAGGACAGAAAGTAGCGTGGGGAAAGCAGAGGATGTAGGAAACCCTTTTAAGTTTAGTTTCAGCTGCATCAAAGCCTTCGGAGTCCTTAGAGGTGTCTATACCTGTGCTCTGTGCTTGCAACACTTCGTGCGCCCCCTCGATCATTACTCCCTTTATTCCCATTATATTCCAATTATTCTCCTAGTAAATATTGCCGTTATTTGAGCACTTTAAACCCAGACCCTCGTGGCAGGACAGCAGTGCTGGGGGTGGGTTGGCAGCCCCATCACTCTCCCGGCAGGCAGAGTCAAATTTCCAGGGTTTCGGATGCTCCTCCGACATCGCAGCGGGATCTTGATGCATCCCCGAAATCAGATACTTTGGGAGCTCCGATCGTGCTCCTGCCACCGAAATCCCGCCCTGAAATCCAGGGCAGCTTTCTCCTGCTTTCATCTAACCTGGTTAAGGGGACGAGTAATGTCCCTGGAGGGCCGGAACGAGATTAACTCCTCGCTCCAAAAGGAGCCCGTGATTTATGGTGGCTGGGCTGGATCCTCCCAGTCTCCATCCCGGGAATTCCCTGGGGGCATCTCCGTGCCCAAATGTGTCTGCCAAGAGCTCCTGGATGCCCCTGGCACCGGGAAAGCTCCGGGACAGGGCAGGGAGCAGAGCTGGGCATGTGGGGGTGATTTCTGAGCCTCATCTGAGCACCCAAGAGGCTGCTCTGCAAGCAGGGGGGGCTGGATGTGAGCCAGGATGGGCACTAATCTAAATTAATTATCCCATTTTTATCAGTTAATTTATTAGGAATTTTACATATGGTTATGCTATTGTATTTCATTGTAGTGTCATAGATTATTATAAGAAAATATAAACAGTATTAATAATATATTATCTATAATAATGTTATCTATAATAATGATATGTGATCTATAATGATATGTGATCTATAATAATGAGATGTGATCTATAATAACTACATATTATATAATAATTAATAATGAGTATAATGAATAAAAATTTATCAATCTAAACTAAACTAATCCTGCCACGCTCCCAGCTGCTAAAATCCATTTTCCCTCACTGAGCCCCGACCCAACCCACCCAGCGCCTCGTCCCTCCGCAGCTCCTGAGAGCCAAATCCAGCCATCCCATTAATCTCGGAGTCATTAGGGGCGGATAAAGGTACTTACCCCAATTCCTTCCTGCTCGTCTCGGTCCCAGCCAAGCATTTCAGTCGGCGCCGCCGCCTCCCGCCCGCCCCGAGGTGTAAAGTTACTCCTCTTTGCCGCTCCCGGCCCCAAACAAGCCCCTTTTAGACGTGGCAATGAATCCAGCCGGGAATGGGAAAGGGCTGTGCGGGTGGGACCCGGCCCTGGGTGCGGAGAGGGGGTGGGAGGAGGTGACTTGGTGGTATAATAAGAAATCATTATATATATATATAAAATGATATAAGTAATAGTCAAAAATACTTGCAATAAAATAATGTTAACCCCAAACAGCCCAGTTAACACCTTTGTCCTTTGGGAAGGATTTCTCCTGCCTGTATTCCAGTGCTGTAACTGCTGATGAAGAAGAGCTGATCCTGGGTTGGAGAGTCCTCCTGGCCTTTCCTCCTTCATTTAGGGGTCAATTTTTAGCCCTTGAGGGAGAAAGGAAACCCCCAGCCCAGCCTTTGCGGGGTTTCCACCCGGATTTGGAGGGTGGAATGATTTCAGGCTGTGGTTTTTTGGGATGAAACTGCCCAGGAACACAGGGAAGGGCTGCATGGGCAGGAGGCTGCAGCCCCAGGAGCTGCAATGTTGTTCCTTTATGGAATTGGGAATTCTGGGGCCTGGGCAGCAAGTATAACGACCCAAAAGACCCAAAAAAAGAGCCATCTCAGGGCTTTCTAGGAGGAAGGAGACCCCTGAGCAGGGCCTGGGCTTTCCCCCACCGGAGGGATTCAGCAGATGCTGAAGGGATGTTGCACCACGAGCCCACAAAGGCATCACCTCCCACTGCCAAACCCCCCCAGGGACGAACTCGGTGCTCCCCACGACGTGTCCAGTCATAATTCCCACTTCACACCCGACAATAAGAATCTCGGGATCCCAGAAAGGCTTGGCTTGGACCTCCCAGACCAGCCCGTGTGCAGGGATGTCCCCCGGGTGGGAGCGCACAGGGGGCTCCAACCACGGCCCAGGGGGCTGGGAACGAACCCGTGTGTTCCACCGGAATGAGGGCCGATCTCGGGGGCTCTCAGCTCTTTCCTCCCCGAGCCACTGTATTTATTTTCCCTCCTCTTCCAGCCCCTCACTTCCTTGCCTGCCTTGGGGTGGTTTATTTATTCAGGCTGCCCTACCGGCCCGGTTTGGCTATTTCGGTGCTGCGGGAGATCCCGACGCAGCCCCGACAGCGACGAGCGCGGCTCTGTCAGGGCTATCAGCAAACACCAAGCCCTGAGGCCAGCCAGGAATTTTAATTGAAATCGCCGCTCCCTGCGCTCCGATAAGGCCCGGCATCACCCCACGGGGTACCAGCACCGCACCCCACTCCCCAAACTCATGCGGGGTGCCCTGGCCCCTCTCCATGCTCTGGCGCGGGTCTGCCGGCTCAGTGCCCGCCCAACGAGGCAGCACTGGGACATACTGGGAGGTAACTGGGGCCCCGGAGCTGTCCCCACGTCGCTAGAGCTCTCCAGCATCCCCCCCCTCCCGCAGGAGCTTGGTGGTCTGCGCTCCTTATCAGCCCTTATCTGCCGGAGCCGCTCGCTAATGTGACCTTAATGGAGCTAAATCGACTCGATTTGTTTTATTGCGGCTTAGCCCAAAGCCCGCCAGCCCTTTCCCCCCTCCCGCCCTTCCCGCTTCCCTTGTTTTGGAAACACCGAGGGAAGGGGCTGCTCCTTCCCCGGAGCTCACGGGGCAGCGCATGGGGAGCATCCCGGGCGCCAGGGAGAGCCCTCCGGGGGTCTGTCCGTCCTTCCGCTGCCCCCCGCGCCCCCCGAGGAGCCCCCCGAGCCCGGTGGGACGGCGGGGACCGGGGGTGGTGCCCGGCCCGGCGGCTGCGGGAGGCTCAGAGACGGGAGCGGGGCTGGGAGCACTCGGTGGCTCCGACCGCCCCGCGCCCCCCGGCGCCGGGAGATGCTGCCCACCCCCTTCTCGGTGAAGGACATCCTCAACCTGGAGCGGCCGGAGGCGCCCGGGGCACCCCGCACCTCCCCCGGGCCCCGCACCGCCCGCAGCCCCGACGGGGAGGACGAGCGTGAGTGACCCGCGGGGGGGATGAGGGTCGGGGGACAGCGGGACAGGGGAGGACCCCACTAAACGGAGGGGCAGAGGGGCCGGGGGGACCCCAAGGAGCTGCTTTCGTTCCCCTGGAGTGGAAACCCGCTGACAGAGGAGCCCCTCGTTGCATCGTCTCCCCCGCGCTCCCGCCGCTCCCGGTGGTCCCCGGCAGTTTCCTCCTTATTCTGATTTCCCCGGCTTTTTCTCCCAGGTTTGGGGGTTTTTTTGGGACATTTTCAGGGCAGTCCTGGAAGCCCCGGAGCGGCCGCGGATCCCCCCGTGCGCCCCGGGGAAACGGAGCGGCCCGGGAGGTGGATCGAGCTGGGACGGGGTGGATATAGGATATACCTGGGGGGTTTTCTGCCAAAAATCACCCATTTGCGATGACACAACCGCCGGTATCGATGCTCCGCAAACTGTCCCCGCTGGGGACCCCGAGGCACGAGCGGCCCCGGGACGCGGGGGAGCTGCGGGGATGCTCCGGAGCGGTCCCCGAGGGGACAAGGGACGTGTCCCCCTTCTCCCCGCTGCCCAAATCCCACCAAGTTTCCTTTGCTCTTGTTTCCCCAATTCCCGGCGGCTGCAGAGCGGAGAAACGGGGAAACCAGTGGGAGCGGAGCGTGAGCACTGGGAGGCACTGGGAGGCACTGGGATACAGAGGGAGAGAGGTGGAGAGGGCGAGGGGGGCCCGAAAAGGGCTCAGTGCGCTCCATCCCTGCACTCAGAGCCCTCCAACACCCCATTTCCCCGCAGCATCCCCTGGAATTCCCGCAGCTCCTTCCCGGGAACCCGAGCGCATCCCACCCGCCGGGAATGATCCCTCCTGGTCCTCTGCCGGACGAAAAATCTAAAAAAAACCCCAAACCAGCGAGTCCTCTGCGTCTTCTCTCAGCTATAACAATTTTTGCTCCTTCATCCCCAGCCCCTCCGGTTATTTTGTTTTGTTTAAATTCAGAGGGATGTGAGATTCCCCTTCCCATCCATCCCTGCGGAGGAGGATGCCAGGGAAGGGGATTTGCGTTTTGGAACGCTCGAACCCGCCCTGTATCCCACTTCCCCCGTGTCCCTCAGGCTGGGACTGCCCACGGTGGCAGCCCCGAAACATCCCGGGCATCCTTAGGAGGCACCAAAAGGAGTCATATTCCAGAATTCATGTAACAGCCTCATTCTGCCCAAAACATGGGGAATGTTCTTGAATTCCCATGAAACAACACAGGAAGGTTCATATGAAATGTATCAGCTCTCAGCCTTAAATTTATTAATATATTAATCTATCACCGATCAGCCTTAAGTTTATTAACTTATTGATTTACCAACTATCAGCCTTATATTTATTAATGGAATAAATTATTAATGTATCAACTATCAGCCTTACATTTGTCCGCTATCAGCCTTAAATTAATTAATTTATTAGCTTACCAGTTTCTCAACTATCAGCCTGAAATTTCTCAATGACCAGCCCTTCTTCACCTCATTTCCAAGGGATGCCGCTCCCGATTCTCTCCCTGCTGTGCAAACCCCCCGTCCCAGGGAACAGGGATAGATTTGGATCTCACTTTGCTTTGTTTTTCTGCTTTGCTGCAGCAAAATTTTCGCCTCCCTCGGAGGGGCAAGGGAAGAAAAGCTCCCCCAAGCAGCGGCAGAGGAGGAAGCCCCGGGTTTTGTTCTCTCAGGCTCAGGTTTTCGAGCTGGAGCAGCGCTTTAAGCGGCAGAAATACCTGTCTGCGGCCGAGAGGGAGCAGCTGGCCGGGCTGCTGCAGCTCAGCCCCACGCAGGTCAAGATCTGGTTCCAGAACCGGCGCTACAAGTGCAAGAGGCAGCGGCAGGACAAGTGCCTGGGGCTCGCTGCCCACCCGCTGCCCCCGCGCAGGGTGGCAGTGCCAGTGCTGGTCAGGGATGGCAAGCCCTGCCTGGGGGGCTCGCAGCCCTACCCCTCCTTAGCCGGCCTCGCTGCCAGCCCGTATTCCTACGGCTCCTTCTACAGCGCCTTTGGCAGCCCCTACGGGGGCGGTTTGGGGGGGGGATACCCCGGTGCCACCCCCGGCAGCCTGGGCACCCCCAGCCCTGCCCAGCAGCATCCCAGGGCCCTGCAGGGGGGCATCGGTGCGGGCAGGTGGAGGTGGGCACAGCCTGGGAAGGTTCCTCAGCTCCAGAGCCAGAACTCCAGCAGGGCAGGAGCCCAAGCCTGAGGATTTGCTGCCAGCCTGGACAGAGGGACAAGTCCAGCACCTCCACCCCCTTCCTGCGGTCCCTGAAAGCCTCGGGAGGCAGGGGATGTTGCCACCCCAGCACGGAGACTTTGGGCACCCGAGGGCTGAGGGTATTATATATTATTTATTATGAAACACAGCGATTTGGAGCCCGGCCCTTCCCAATCCCAGGGGATTTGCTCCCCCGGGATGCCCAGCCATGAGGAGGGTGTGAACATCGGGTTTCTTCCTGAGGACAACGGGAAAACAGGGTTTGTGCACATCACTGTGCTTTTTTATGGACAGGATTTAAGGCTTTGGGTTCCTCTAATCTTTTCTGATTTATATTTCCTCATATCTCCCAGCACAGGTGTCAATTCCTGTCGTTGTTGTTATTATTATTTGCAAATATAAACTCGATTAGTACCATTGTGTTTTCACTCTCTTGTCATTCCTGGCTTTTTATTTTGAATTTTTCCATCTGCAATTTTTGCACCTGAGCATCATAATCTCAAATAAAAAGAAAATAAACCACAAATAAAATAGTAATAATTAATTCAGGAAGATCATCACCTTGTGGTCCAAGCTCAGGGAGCTTCCAAGGTTTAACTCCTGCCATGGTTTAATCCCCAACAAGGTTTATCCCTCCCCTAAACTCTTGACAAGTGTTTTCAGCTCTCTTGGTATTTCTTTACTTGTGAAATGGGTTTGTGGGGCAGTTCAGAGGATCCCACTGTGGGTTGGTGTCACCTGAATAGTCCCAATGCCATCCCAAGAGGTCCAGGATTCCCAAATCAGGATCCAGCATCAAGTGCCTTGATTACACTTCTATATTTTGGGTTATATTTATCCATCCATGCCTATATAGATGGATGTCACCTCACAGGATAGGGAAAAGCTCCCCCCTCAGCCCCTGTCCCTGCTGTCCCCTCTCCCCACCCCATTCCCAACAGCTTCTTCTCCCCCAGCGTTTGGCAAAAAGACTCGCAGGAGGCGATTAAGCTTTTATCTCTCATCCCACTCAGCCCCATCACTCCAGCCTTCCCTCACTTCCCAAATGGGACATCCCTGACACCCAGATCAAACCAGACAATCCCCCTCGGGGAGATAACTCCCCATCCCGCTGCTCCCAGGCTTTGGAGGACACCGAGCCCCTTGGATCCTGCCCCTTCTCCTCCCCTTCATCCATCCACACTCACTCAGGGATATCTCCCCAAATCAGCGGGCTCCTGGGGCTCTGTCCCAGCTGTGGAGCAGCCTGAGGACTCCGCAGGGTCCTTGCACTGGGAATTGCTGGGGGCACTGGGAAAAGCCCTGGCAAAGAGCAGCATCCCAGGGCAGGGGCTCTCCTGCAACACCGAGGGATTTGCCTTGGAGGTTCAGCAACAAAATGAGGCAAATCACAGGAAACTCCCCCAAAGAAACACAGAAATCGAGGAAGGAAATTCCTTCCCTTCCCAACTCAGGAATAAAGCCTGAAAATGGGAATAATGAGCTTGGAGGGAGTGTTTGGACAACACTCAGGCACGTGGTGGGGGAGCTGGGCTGTTCAGTGCGGGGCAGTCCAATCAGCCCCGGGAGGTTTGGCTGCCTCCAGGATAAATGCAGGGCAGGGAGAGTGGGGAGGCAGCAAAGCTCGGGGCAGGGACAGCAGCAGGAGGAGGAGGAGAAGGAGGAAGGAGAGGACAAGGAGGAGGAGGAGGAGGAGGAGGAGGAGGAGGAGGAGGAGGAGGAGGAGGAGGAGGAGGAGAAGGATGAGTGCCGGGGTGCTCCCGGGAAGGAGGCAAAGTTCGCCCAGCAGCGCCCCAGCAGCGATGAGCTGGACCCCCAGAGCCCCCCAGCAGCCCAGCCCGGTGCCCTCCAGGCCCAGGACATCGTTCCTCATCCAAGACATCCTGTGCGATGGGGCAGAGCGGGGAGCACGGCTGGAGAGGGGCAGGAGCAGAGGGTTTGGCAGCGCCGGCAATGGGGAGATGGGAGCAGCCCCGGCGGAGGGCAGAGAGGGCAGCTCTGCCCCCCTGAACCCTCCCCAGCCCGCAGGAGCCCCCCAAGGCACTGGGACACCTCGGGGAGTGGACACAGGTAAGGGCTGGGAGCTCCTGGGGGAGCCCCCTGGCTGGGGATGGATCGGGAATGGCTGCGGTGGGGTCAGGGAATGGAGCAGGAAAGTCGGGGTTTGGAATGGGGAATGGAGCAGGAAAGTCGGGGTTTGGAATGGGGAATGGAGCAGGAAAGTCGGGGTTTGGAATGGGGATTGGATCAGGAGTGTCTGTGCTTGGAGCAGGGAATGGATCAGGGAATGGATCAGGGAATGGATCAGGAATGTCTGTGTTGGAGCAGGGACTGGACACTTCCCAGGAGCTCAGCACCTCTCTGGGTCACAGCTCCAGTGATCCACTGGTGCCAGGAGAAATAAGATGGAGCAAACACTGAGATCCCCAGCCAGGTCTGCAGCTGGAGGTGCAAAGTGAGGCCTGAAGGTTTAAAAGTGCCCTAAAGTTTCTTGGAGTGATGGCATAGAAAAAGGAGGGATGGATTTTCAGTGCTTTCCACCTGCAGTCTGCCCTGAATTCCCACTCCTGAGCCATCCTGTGGAGCTTGAGGGCTTGTTTTCTTTGGGAATCAGGATTTTCCTATGGGCACAGGAGGGTATTTTAAAAAAATACCTAAAAATGTGAATTCTGCAATAAAAATCTCGAGAACTTTTGATACCGTACTGGACATAACAGATCATTGGGGGTTGGGGGGGTCTCCACCAGGGCTGAAAAATATCCCTTTCTGGGGATATTATTCCACCCTACCCTACTCCTATTCTATCCCCCTTCCTCATCCTATCCCCACTCCTTATCCCTTCCTGTCCCTCATCCTTTTCTATTCTTTATCCTTTCCTATTCCTTATCCAATCCTACCCCTATTCCTATCCCTATCCCACTCCTATGCCCATCCCATTCCTATCCTTATTCTATCCTACCCTATCCTATTCCCATTCCATTCCTATCTCTATCCTATTCCTTATCCCTATCCCATCCTATCCCTATCCCTATCCATCCCCTGAATCCCTGTTCCCACAAAACCCACACTGCCCTGAACTAACCCCCCTTTCCACCTCCCGGGGACCATTCCCACCATGAAACCCAACCCTTCCCGACCCCCCCAAGCCCTCCCCTCTCCCATTTGTGTCTAACCCCCCCTCCTTCCCCCAGATGCCCCGGAGGAGCCGTTCCTGCTGGAGTGTGACCCCCCCCGGCCCCCCAAGCCCCCCAAACGCTCCCGGGCCGCCTTTTCCCACAGCCAGGTCATCGAACTGGAGCGCAAATTCAGCCACCAGAAATACCTGTCGGCGCCCGAGAGAGCCCACCTGGCCAAGCACCTGCAGCTCACCGAGACGCAGGTGAAGATCTGGTTCCAGAACAGGAGGTACAAGACCAAGAGGAAACAGGTGACGGCAGAGCTGGCACGGCTGGACACTGCCCTGGGGGGGCACAAGGGGGCTCCTCTGCCCGGGGCATCCCTGCTGGCACTCAGGGCCACCTGCCCCTACCTGCCCTGCCTCTACTACCTGAATGGCTGGAGCCCCTCCTGGTAGAAAGTGGGGGTTTTTTAAAGCAGAAAATATTTTTCTTTAAATTCGGGGTTTTTTTTGAGGCTGTGTCGCCCTTTCTAGTGCTAATTAAGGGGGGGATTCGAAGTAATGGGGTGTCTTCTAGTTCAGCACAAAGCTCTTGTCTCTAATAGTAAAATAACAACAAAAATAAGCTAAAAAAGCCCAAGACTTTACCCTTTTAAGCATTGAAATAAAGCCTTTAATTCCACCTGGTTTATTGCAACGCTCTGGGGTCGCCCAGAGAAGCTTTGGAGATCCTGGAAAGGTCCAGGGATGGGTTTTGGAGCACCCTGGGCTGGTGGGAACTGTCCCTGCCCGTGGCAGGGGGTGGGATGGGATGATTTAAGGTCCTTTCCAACCCCAACCATTCCAGGCTTCCCTAATCCTCAGCTTTCAGGGGCAGAAAGGGCTGATCCAGCCCCAGAGACAGTGACTGTCCCTCTCTGCCCCTCCTAAACCCCTTCTGAGGGCAAAATAAACGCTCAGGCTGGGCTGGCATGACCCCCCTCCCAGCTGGATGAGCTAAAAATCAGGCTTAAAAATAGAAGAAAAAGGACAAAAATGACATTTCTTCCATTAACACCATAATTACTAATGATCTTTGAGCCCCCCAATGTTTTCTGTGTGCAGCACCCGGGGCAATACATGGGGTTTTGGAGAATTAACTTTTTTGTGCAACCCCTGATGGTGTTGGGGACGTGGATTTGGGGGAGATGAGGTGGGGAAGGGGCTGTGCCAGGTCCCCCCAGCCAAACCTGCCCCTGTGCCCTCGATGCCAAGGCTGGGGGTGCCCCATGAGCCGGGAGAAGCCAAAGCAGGACGGGCACAATGGGGCAATGACAGATGAGTTTTGCATATCCGGGTGTTGGCCCTGCTGGAACATTCCCTGTGTCAAACAGCACCAGCTCCAAGAGTTCAGCTCCCAGAGCTGCCAATTCCCTGCAGGGAAGGGAAATTTGGGAGCTGGAACCCCCTGGGCTTCCCACCTAAAGCATTCCAGGGTTCTGTGAAACCACCCCCATTCAAGGGGATCCCTACAAGGCGTTTTTTAGGGAATAAACTCCTGTTTGCACTACCAGAATAGGTATTTTTATTATATTTTTTTAATAGAACTAATCATACTTTAAAGCTTTAGATGCCACTAATTCCAAGTGTAGAGATAAATAAAATTAAACCCATTTTTTCTGAGCTGGTGGAACTCAGCAGAGCTCTGCTGGGACGAATTGAACCACCTGAAATGAAAATAAAAGGAGGGGTTTTTTTTTGCCCTGTGAACCTCCCCAAAAACGTCCCTGTGGTGCCTGTTTGCTCCAAGGGGGAATTAAACCCCTCAGTGCTGCCATTCCCTCCTGCAACAGGAAAATACAGGCAATGAAATAACTCAGAGAAACTGCTTGGATTTATCCCTTTTCCCAAGATTTTTTGGGGACTGCTCTGGCTCTTGCAGCTCCCAGACCCAGCAAGGGCAAAGCTGCTGGAGGGATGGGGCAAAATTCCAGGGAAGGGAGGGCAGGGAGAGCAGAACACACAAACTGAAGCCCTTTGCAGGAAAGATGAGTTTTCTCTTGTTATCAAAGCTCCTCTCTGAGTTTGGAGGACACCCAGTGGCTTCCTAATTGTCTCAAAGTAACTCTTAATATCTCCAGATAACATTTTTCCGCCAGATGCTGCTGCTTTTTAGAGGGGAAGGACATCTCCCCTCCACTGTTGCAATGTTGCAAACCCTGCTCTTTTATCCACTTATCCACTCCTTGGAACAACAAAAAGCTCTTTATGGCCTCAAAGTCGAGTCTTGGCCAGGCACAAACCCCTCCCAGGCAGCACCTCCTGCAGAATTCCCACATCCAGCCCCTCGGGATGCTGCTTAAATTAATTGTATTTGCACTAAATCCCCTGGGTAAGAGCTCAGAGCATCCCAGAGCTGCCCCTGGAGAGGGATCACCGAGTCCTTTGCACAGCCAGGATGGGAAACTTACTCTGGGAAGGACTGGGAAAATGGGATATAATGAGATATAAACTGGATATTAGATAGAAACTGGATTTCTTGGATGCTTCTTTGGGAAAACGCTTTTGTCAGAGCTCTTTTCCCCCTGCTGATGGTTTCCAAGCAGTGAAATATCCTCCTTGTGCTCCACATCCCAAACTCTGCTGCTCCAGTGCAAATAGTTGCTATTTTTGTACATATTTTTTGATACTGTTTGATCTGATGCTGGTTTGTGACCCTTTGGAATAAAGAGAGCAGAATCTTTACTACAAACAAGCTGCCTCTGTGGGTTTTTATCCTGAGCTTTGGGTTTTCATCCTGGGTTTTGGGTTTTCTTCTCTCAGTGTCCCACCAGCACCAACTGTGACACTCACTGGGGTGAGTTTTGTGCCAAAAATTCTCCCAAGGACCATCTCAGGTGGTTCTGCAGGTGCAAAACCATCATCCACCACTATTGTTGGGTGCCCCATCCCTCATCCAGTGCCTCCTCCAATCCTATTTACCATCCCATGAGCACGACACAGGTGAGCATTTCCCAAAAGTAAGAACTTAGAAGTGAAGTATTTTCTTTATCACCCCCAAATTCCTTGTAATCCCCCAATTTAAGCACTGCCTGGGGTGACACTGTTTGGGGCACTTCTCTGACCCCCCCACCCTCCCTCCTCTCCTTCCCAATGCCAAGTGGTTTCTTTATGGACACAAATTACACTTCCAGTTGGTTTTTCCTTCTTTTTTTTTTTTAATCCAAGCACAAAACGAGGACACAAAAAAAGGGGCCGAACCGTTTGGAGAACCAAATCCCCGGGGAGTGTCGGGGCATTAATCACCCCAAGGGAACACCTTGGCAGGGCTTCCCGGGGATAAATATCTCCTTGATTAATAGGGAAGAGGAAAATCCCACTCCAGAGCGGGGAGATGTGGAGTTTGAACGGGCAGAACTGGTGTTTGTGGCCAGGTGGGAAGAGGGAGCAGCAGGGAAGGTCTGTCAGGAGGCGTCTCGCTCCGCCACCAACACATCCATCAGGATTAAAGAGTGTCCACAAAGCCCTTGCGTGCCAAAGCTCCTCTTTAGAGCTGAGAAAGAAACCAAAAAAAGGCAGAGGAAGGAGGCTGCCCTCCATAATGTAACTGTTGAGGAAGATTTGCATGCAATAAACCACATTCTTGGCAAGGACCGGTGGGGTCGGAGCCAAGGAGAAGCTTCCACTTGACCTACACGAGGTTTGCAACTGGGAGCAGTGGGAACGACTGGGAGGGAGTTGGAGAGGGGGGGAAAGGCAAGGCCACCCCTGTGCCCGTGGCAGGGGAAGGTTCTCCTGCAGGGAAAGTCTCAGCAATCAGCTCTAGGAGGAGCCTTTGGGGATGGGGAGATGTTCCCCAAGCAAAGGCATAAGGACCCCCCAGCCCTGGGAGTGTCCAAGGGCAGGTTGGAGCAACCTGGGCTGGTGGAAGGAGTCCCTGCCCTGGGACTAAATGATCTTCAAGGTCCCTGGGGCAGGGAGGGGGTGAAAGGCACAGTAAGGACCTACCTCCTGCCAAATATCCCCAAATATATATAATATATATATAAAATATATATATTATATATATATAAATATAAAGGCAGAAATATTTCCCACCCGGAGCTGGGACAGCCCCTCCATGATGGGCATTTCAAAATTAAAGCATTTGGATTGAACCCCCCTATTTTCCCCCTCCAGAGCCCACCTTGGCTGAGCCCTGGGGGTCCCATTTGCCCAGGGCAGGGTTTCATCCCTGTGGTTCTCCTGCTGCCCGGGGGAGTCGGGCTGTGCCCGTGCCCACGGAGCTGGCAGGGACAGCAAGGACACGAGGGAGGCTCCCAGCCCAGGGCACATTCCCTCTGGATGGCAGAGCCAGCGGGGGAGGATGCTCACAGAGCTGAGGTTGTTTTTTTCCCACTTCTCTTCCCACTGAGGGCTTTTTCCAGCACTCATTTTAGGATTTCCATGAGGTGCCGATGCCTTGAATGGTCTCCCGGTAATTTCCTTTCTTCCAGAGCCTTTTGGGAAACCTCATTTCCAGAAAAGCAGGTGTTGAGGTGGTGTGACCTCAGAGCAGGGCCAGCCTGCCCTCGACCCCACACCCCCTCCTGAGCCCCCCAGAGAGGAATTCCAGGATTTTAAGGGTGTTCCCAACACAGTTTGATTTCACATCCTGTGCTGGAACAGTTTGGACCACCCGAACCTGGCGAGGCTGGATCAGGGCTCTCAGAGAAGGGGAAAGGGAGCCTGTCCTGGGAAGGGATTCTGTCCTGGGGAAGGGATCCCATCCTGGGGAAGGGATTCAGTCCTGGGGAAGGGATTCTGTCCTGGACAAGGGATTCTGTCCTGGGGAAGGGATGCCATCCTGGGGAAGGGATTCTGTCCTGGGGAAGGGACCTTGTCCTGGGGAAGGGATTCTGTCCTGGAAAAGGGATCCCATCCTAGGAAAGGAATCCCATCCTGGGCAAGGGTCCCTGCCCTGCAGAGCCCGTGGGACTGAGAGGAGGTAAAATCAGGGCTCTGGGCTCTTTGGAAAAGCCTCCCAGGCTCCTTTTCCATCCTCCCTGAGCTCCCCAGGCCGGGCACAGAGCCGGGTCCTGCTCCCAGCGCTCCGGAAAGCGAAGGGATCAGCACCAGTCCCTCTGCAAACACCCGCAGGCTGCAGCTCCCACGGGACTCGAGGGCTCAGCTCCCGGGAAAGGCTCGGGCTGGGCTCTCCCCAGGCAGTGTTTCATCTCCTGGGGATGGCAGGGATACAGATCCACAGGGTTTGCCCAAGCAGAGCAGCTCCTTCTGCAGGAGGGTGGCCAAGGGCTCTCCCAACATCCCCCAGGCAGGGCTGGCACTGGGCAAACTGGCCATGCTGGGAGGGCACCTGTGCCCACAGAGAGGGGCAGAGGTTTCCCCTGGGCTGGGTGTGGAGCAGAATTTGGGCTCCCTTTGCAGCAGCCAGAGGATGTTAATCCTGTCTCCAGTTTCTGTGAGTTTTCCCCAAATCTCAGTGGTTTAGGCTGGACATCCAGGCCATCCCCAGCATCAATTTATCCCCCAGCAATCTCTGGGCATTATTTAATAAATGAGCGATATTTCCCCCCTCCCTGCTGAGCTTTCTGCAGGTGTTGATGGCTCCTCAACCCTCCTCATCCTCTCTTTGTGCTGCTGAAAGGAGGAATTACTGCTCTATTTACTCCTCTCCTCTGCAGAGCAGCCCCGGGGGCATCAAGCACTGCACGTTTCTCTTGCCACTCGCTAAAACCGTCTCAAGGGCAGAGCTTTAAAGCAAATAAAATAATAAAAAATTTAAATAAA
The DNA here is from genome assembly GCA_035584035.1 of Lepidocolaptes lacrymiger. Lineage (NCBI taxonomy): Eukaryota > Metazoa > Chordata > Aves > Passeriformes > Dendrocolaptidae > Lepidocolaptes > Lepidocolaptes lacrymiger. The sequence continues at coordinate 3,570,202 of JAXCLP010000060.1, read as the reverse complement.
GGTGATGGATGTACTTGATGGATTCCAGGGTTGGGGCTGGGCTGGGCTGGCAGTTGCAGACCTGCCCCTCTGAGAAGATTTTTGGAGGGTTCAGCTTCCTCCAAGCGGTGACAAAGGGATTTTGGCTGTGCAAAACAAAGCAGGGGGAAAGGAAAAAGGGGGAGAAATCCTGGTTTTCTTCTTCCCACCAAAAATATTGAGGCTTCTGAGCTGGAAGCGAAATGGGGTGAGTGAAGCAAAGCTGAGGACGATGCTCTGAGGGTGGAGATGTTAAACGGGGGTGAGGGATCTGCTTAATTCCAGTTCCAATCTGCTTAATTCTGCTTAATTCTTTGGACCCAAAGGCCCCAAATTGGCAATATTTAGGGCTGGAATGACATCCACCTCCTCCCCAGGCAGGACTTGGCCACAGCACACCACTCCAGAAGGGCTTTACACCTGCAGAGCCTGGCAGGAAACACTTACCTGTTCCACAAACAGATCCCTTTTCTGTCGAAAGGAATTAAATCCCGTGGATTAAATGCAAATGTTTTTATTGCCCTTGTGGCAGGAGGAGACACAGGGGGAGGTGTGGCCGGAAAACCTTCCCCTCCCTGAGTTGTGGGGAGCCCTCCAAGGCAAACAAGCAGCTTGGTGAGCTCTGGGCAGGGAAAAGGTGAGATGTTTGTCTTCATGTTGAGTCCCCTTCGGAGCAGAGACAATATTTGAGGAGAGACAAAGATAAGGATCGGATGCGGAGAACAAACAGAGCCCGGATCCTGGATTAGCCAAAGGGCTTTCCAATCCATCCCAGGGCCAGGAGGGGGTGGCACAGGGACAGCAGATCCCCCAGGATGGCATCCCCGGGCACTGTCCCAAGGATGTCCCCATCGTCACTGCCCACCTGTCCCGAGGGTCATTTTGTCCCCTCTTGTCCCCTGTGCTCACAGCTGATGCTCAGGGAGGACCTTCCACCCTCCACAAAGCCCTCAGTTGCTCCTTGCCCAGAGAATTTGTGGTTTCCCCATCCCTGGAGGTGCCCAAGGCCAGGTTGGAGCACCCTGGGCTGGTGGAAGGTGTCCCTGCTCCTGGCAGGGGTGGAACCAGATGAGCTTCAAGGTCCCTTCCCACCCAAACCATTCCCACATTCCACGATTTCTCCTTTCACCTCTGAGCTGTCGCAGCTGCCACTTCATTATTTCCCCTCTTCTGTTTCATTTCCTCACTTTGAGACCCCCAGGTGGGAATTTTGTCAGCCACAGGCCCTCCAGCCCTTCAGTACAGGAAATCCTGAGAGCTTAAGGAGTCACCACAGTCTCTGATAAAGAAATCACATTCAAAACACCCTCCAGAGGTATTTACACAACAACCTGTCCCGGTTCCAGAGGAACCATTAGTGTCAATTAGAAAATGGCACGAGTTTCCAGATGGAGCCACCGCCCAGCCCCGAGGGGACAGAGGTGTCACAGCTCTTGGAAGGGCCAGAAATGCCTCCCCCTGGAGCTGAAACAGCCTCTCCACAACGGAGATTCCATCATTTCAATGCTTTGTTTAAAATTCCCATTTCCCCCTCTTAGAGCCCACCTTGGCCAAGTCCTGGGGGTCCCCTTTGTCCTGGGGGGAGTTTATCCCTCAGATTATCCCACCACCACCAAAAGTGGGTTTTTTCCCTTTTTATTGAAAAAAACCCTTCCTATCTTTGGGCTTTTCCCTTCAAATTATGCACAAAAAAAGAGAGACCTCTTGCCTTCCCCCCTTCAACTCTACTCAAGGCACGGTGAAGAATTTGGGAATCATTTGGAAAGCCCAGGAACGATTCCTTGCCAAGGGAATGGTGTCCCCAAACTCTCCAGGGGCTCCTGGAGGGAGACTTGGCAGCTCCTGGCGGGCTCTGAAACCCCTCCCAGGAGGGTTTTCCTCCTCCAGGGGGATGAGGAAATGCTGGGATGGAGGAGCTGAGCCTGCCAAGCGCTCCAGCAACACTAGAAGGCACCACTGCCCCAGGGATGAGCCTGGCAGTGCCATCCCCACCCTCCCCCTCCGAGGAAAACCCCAAACACAAACCCAAACAGCACAAAAATCGGGATTATTTTATTTTCTTTGAGCTCCAGTGGTACAACTGTAGCAGCATTTCACAAAAGAACTCCTGCATTGTTAAATACACGGTTAAGAAAACACTTTTTTTTGGTTCTTCTTGCCCCGAGGCAAAGAAAAAAAAATACAACTTTAAGGACTGCAAAGCTGCTCCTCCTCCCCTTAAATAACTCATTCTGTGCGTTTGGTGCAGAGGAAGCAGCAGAAAATGTTTCACATCCCAGGTTCAAATAAAACCTTCAGGCTCCAAGCACAGCTTTCAAATGCAGAGGAGAGGAGAGGGGGGATTTTGGGAAGGCGGGCTTTGGGAAAGGGGGGGGCTTTGGGAAGGGGCTTTCCCTGCAGATCCAGCACCAGGAAATGTTTCCTGCCCTAACTAAGAGAAATCTGCAATTCCTACACCAACTGGGCTGGTTTGCTTGGGTACCCAGAAATCCAGGAAGAGCTTCATAAAGGTACAAGTGCTCCTGACCCACTCCCAGCTCAATGAAGAGCAAATTCCCAAGAAAATCTGGGGGTTAATTAATAATTATTTATTAATAATTAATCATTATTTGTGCTCAGCACTCAGGAGGTTCCCTTGCTCTCCCTCGCCAAGGAGATGCTCAGCTGGCCAAAAATTCAAGCACCCCCCAAGGGAGCTCCACAGGCAAATCCAAGCTCTGTGTCCCACTACTCACAGGTTACTCCCAGTAGGAGATGAGGCTCTCCCAGAGTATCCAAGGGGAAGGCAGAAGGAAGGGGAAGGTTCAGAGGGAACCACTCCAGGTTTGGCTCCTGCCCTGGCACTAAAAGCTGCCACCGCCCACTTTGTGCTACAATTTGCCTCTTTAGGATTAAAGTGACCCAAAGATTTCACCTCCATGGAGATATTTAGTGCAGTTCTGGTTGTTGTGAGGGACTCTCCAGCTTTTCAAGTCAACAGAAGACCCCAAGCTCAAAGACCCTCAACCTCCACCAAAACCAGTGGCTTTAAGCTTAAGTTCCCCCTTATATAAGATCCAACAAACCAAACCAGCATCAAGAACCTCATTTCACCATCAGTGGCACCAGGGGCACTTACACAAGGCACAGAGAGAGGAGCTCTTGGATTTACCTGCTCCAAAAAACCAGAACCAAAGGATTAGGTGGGATTAGTGTCATTCTAAGGCAGGTGGGACACTCCAGGGACACATCCCAGCCCCAAAGCCCCAGAGTGCCAGGAAGGATGGAGATGGACCAGCTGGAAAACCAAACCCCGGGCAGGAGAAACCTGCTCAGGTGGGTTTTCCCCCCTTCCTCAACAGAGAGGAGCAGCAGCTTCTTGTCCAACACGGGCTGGGAGGTGGCTTTGGCTCCTCACCAAGACTTTGCCAAGGTTTCTGCTGCTGGTTTGGAGCTGCCAGGATGGGAGTCCTGGGGCTCAGTGGCCAAAGTGTAAACAGAAGCTCCAGGTCCCCCCTTTTCCTGGAGCAGAGCAGGTCCCTGCAGCCCCCTGGAGCCCGTGGGACGTGCAGGGCACTCCTGGCAGCAGGATCAGGGCTTTAGTGGGAAAATTGGGAATAAATTAAGGGAAGGCAAAGGTTGTTCAGCTGTCACACGCCATAAAAATGTACCTTTTAAAAGAGCGTTTGCAAAATAAGTACTTAAAAAAATCTACATCTTAAAGAAACTCCTTTTAAAAAACATGGAATGGAGTGTCCCCCTTTGCCCCCACAAAGTGACCAGGTATTTTGGGATGCCCCTCCTTGGCGTCCTCCAGGTCCCCAAAGGGATGTTCCCTTTCCTTGTCTCCCCATCCCAATGAGTCTCAAGGGGCCACCAAGGACCTGACACCCAGCTGAGAGTCCAGGCCAACATTTGGGGGCCAAATGCTGGAGAATTAAAGCCAATCTGGCTACAAAAATAAATGCTTTTGTGTCTTCCTTACACAGGATGGAAGAATTTAGCCCTTTTTATAATAGCATTTAAAAAAACCAGCCCAAATGCTTACATAGAAAAATAAAGGATAAACATTATCCATCTATTTTAGATTTATATAAAAGTTAAGTTCTGGGACAGGATATTTTGCTTCTCTGCTGTGAAATAAAAACCAAAACACCCAGCTTGGGTTGCACACCACCTTCTACCTGATTCTGAGGAAAAAATATCAGTTTGCCATTTCACTCCTCCAAAAAAATAAAGTTATTAAATATATATATTATTATAGTAAGTCTTTATAAACTCTTTGTTTAAGCAGGGAGGACCACTTGAATCCCTGGGGAGGGAGATGTGGATGCCAGATGTGAATCCCACCAGCCACGTGGCACGCTCCTCAGTGGAGAACAAGAGCTGGTTGGGCCACAGAGGGGACACAGAGGCTCCTCTCCCACCTTCACAAGGACGTTCTTTTCTCCAGCTTGTGCTTGGTGAGGAAGTACTTGAAGAACTCGTACACCGACCACGCGATGGCTGTCGAAGGCATCTGGTAGATGACCCGTGCCTGGACCCCCTTGAAAAACCCCCAGAGCCCCCCCAGCTGATAGACAGTCCTGAAGGCGTTGGCCATGCCCGAGAGGTGCCCGCTGATGTTCACCGAGCTCAGGGCCGTGTTCTCCTGGGTGTTGAGGAGGGTTTTGCAGACGTCCAGGGGTGTCGTGGCCGCCGCAGCCACAGCCCCGGCCACGGCGCCCGACACGATGTGGGACTGGGGGTTGTACTCGCGGAGGGGGTTGATGTGCTCCTGCATGAACTCGTAGGTGATGAAGTGGATGGCCTGGAAGGGCACGTTCATGGTCAGCTGGGTGGTGTAGCTGCGGTAGAAGGCACCAAAGCCCTCGGTCCTCTGCACGGTCCTCACGCAGGACAGCACCGACGTGTACGGGGAGTTGAACATCTGCATCCGCTGCTTCACCACTGGTAGGGTGGGGTGGGGTGGGGACAGAGGGGTCTGTGAGCTACAGCACACCTGGGCTGCCCCCTCAGCACCCAGACAGACCCTGCTCCAAGCCCCAAACACCCAGGGCCAACCTCCCCTTCCAAGCCCAGACTGATCCATCCAGACTCAACTTTCCCTTCTACACCCAAACTGATCCATCCAGACCCAACCTCCCCTTCTACACCCAAACTGATCCATCCAGACCCAACCTCCCTTTCTACACCCAAACTCCAGATCCAACCACCCTTCTACACCCAAACTGATCAATCCAAACTCAATCTCCCCTTCCAAGCCTGAATTCCAGACCCAACCTCCCCTCCTACACCCAACTCCAGAGCCAACGTCCCCTTCCAAGCCAGAACTTAAAACCCAACCTCCCCTTCCAAGCCCAAACTGATCCCCCCAACATGCTCAGTGCCCCCAAAAATTCCACACAGTGAGGGAAGCAGGTCAGAGCTCAGCCTCAGCTCTGCACTTCCATGGCTAATGAACTCAAGCTTAATTAATGATCTCTAGTTCTAGCCAGAAAGGCATTAAGCCCAACTGATGAAGACCCTCAGTGCCCAAACAGGCACACCAAGGTCAGAGAAGAGGCTTAAGAAGTGTCCATCAGCTGGGAGATGTAACAGACCCACCTCCAGCCCCACCGACTGGAGCAACTTCCCCTGACTCAAGCAAAAGGCCAATTAATTCATTTCATCAGGGTATAATTAAAAGGATTTGATATGCCAGAGATTTCTTCCTGCAGAAGAACCTGACTCTGGGCCAGCTCAGGAGTACAACATGTTCACACCAAAGAGCTGCAGGCCAGATAATTGCCACTTTAGCTGCATTTTACTGGGTGTCCTCACTTTACTGAGTCCTCCTCATGCCAGGCTTTAACTACAGTGCTCTTGTCCTACACCATGACAGAGCTCAGCCCCTCAGCAAGGAAGGGAGAACAGCCAGGCAGGATTCAACCCCTCCCACTGGGCTGTCTGAGGGCATCAGAGCCGGGCACAGGCACAGAGGGTGCCCTGGGTTGCCCAGGGGGTGCCCTGTGCCCTGGGTGGTGCCCAGGGGGTGCAGCCCTGGCCAGGGCATTACCTTCAGCAGGGTTCATCACAGCGTCGTGGAGCAGCGTGGCCACACTCCCAGCTATTCCTGCAAGGCAAGAGCAGCCTTGAGAAAGGAGATCAAGGTCCAGGAGCCAGGGCATGCCTGGGCACTGCCACCCATGGGGGCAGCTGTGGGAACACACACTGCTCGGAGCACCCGGGTACCAGTGCCCAGGGACACAGCAGGGACTCCCAGGGACACAGCAGGGACTCCCAGGGCAGGAAGAGCCATCCCCAGCCACCAGGACCCACTCCCAGCCACCATTCCCAACAATTCCCAAGCTTTTGTCCAGAGCAGACGGCCCTGGCACGGCCCAGCCCACGCTGACTGAGACGTGAGCAATGTTTACAGCCACCCCAGCACAGCCATAATTAAGCATTTTCAGCCCTTTACTCAGCCTGGTTGGAAACACTAATTACCCAGAATCTGCCAAATCCAACCAGCCATTAATGATCCCGCAGTTGGCTCCAGGAAGGGCCTCTCCAGCCACACCTTGCCCTTTGATGTCGGTTCCCACCTCAAATTCTCTCTTGCCCAAATGACTTTTGGTCATCTCTCATTAACCCAGAGCTTCACTTTTCCTGCTGGTACCAAAAACCTGTAGCTACTTGAAAGGCAGACATGGGAAGCACATTCCTGGCAAAAAGCAGCAAGAAGATATTTTATTCCCTGCACTAAGTGACTCCATGGCAGATTCCTACTGTCACATCAGGTAAGGTCTCCTGCCCAAACCTTTTTCTTACAGCCTGCCTGCTCATTTGAAGGGTTTCTGCTCTTACAGAGGTACTGTTGGACCCAAACCCAAAATATTCCCCATAAAAGCCAAATCAAAGCCCATAAGCACACAGAGGATGGGGTGCACTTCATGCTGGAGCTCCCAGGGACATCTGGAACAACCTGAACTCCAAACCTCCAGAGGTCTGGGTGATGCCTTCACCAAAAGGTGACACCTTCAAAGGATGAACCTGATGATCCTGAAGGCCCTTCCCAACTTCACTGGTTCTCTGGTAACACCAGAACAGCACAACTGCACCTGAACACCTTTTGTCCACTGCCCTGAGGACTCGTGCTGGACTAACTGGAGATTAAAGAGGAGAACCTAAATCAGCCTGAATTTGGAGGGCAAATGAAGAGTCCCATGTCAGGAAGGGCTCCTCTCCTCCACTGCTGACACCCAGCCCAGCCACCTCCACCCTCTGGCAGAGAGACCTGCCAAGCCCTCACCATCCCAGGACAGGACAGAGGTTTCAAGGTGAGCAGCAGGGAGGGCAGTGCCACCTCTGCCCACCTGGCACTGCCAGGGTGGCTGCAGAGCTGGGCTGTGCATCCTGCACCCCACAGGGATGCTTGGCTGTCTGCAGGGAGGGAGCATGTGAAGCAAGCAAGGGACGGGCTCACAACCACAACACGGGGGTTGGTTTGGGTGCAAAAGCCCCAAAATACCATTGGCCAAGTGGCTGTTTCCTCCCTGCTGGAAAGTGTCACTGAGAGACTTTTTCATTTTCTCATAGCAGGCAAAGTACATGGCGTGGGCAGGGCCAGCCCCCAGCATGGTGACATTAATGCCACGTAAAGGCCTCCAGAGCCCCTCCGTGAGGACAATCTTCTTGAGAGCTTCGTACACGCTCCTGTACTGGGCTTTGGGGTCCGGCTGCAAGCTCTGCATCCTTGTCTGCAACAAAGCACACGAGGGAGAGGCCTTGGTTACCCAGCTGTCACACAACAAGCCCCAAGCCAAGAGCTCAGGCACTCCCAGGATCTCTCAGAGGGGTCAGCTCAGCCCCCACGCCAAGGCCAGGGCACATTTATCTCTGCCAGGTGAAATCCACGCTCCCATTGCCACAGCAGAGGAGGGAAGTGTGACCTCTGCTCTTGTTTATCCATGGAAAGTCCATGGAATTAGGCTGGTGTGGCTGTTCCAAGTGAAGTTACAGTTAGGTCTGTAATTGTCTCTTGCTTAACAACCCCCTGACTCTGCCCCAGCTTGCCTGTCCTGCAGTTGCTCAGCAGCTTGTGACACTCCATTGGGCAAGAGGGTTCCTGGAAGGGCAAGCTCAGGGAGCTGAGGGCACCCATGGAGAAGGGGAGATGGACCCAGAGGGTGACACTGTCCCCCACCAGCCTGGGGGGACCTTCACCCTCTTTGCCCTCCCAGCTCCTGGTGCTTCAGGGGGTGTTTCTGCCAGAGGTTTGAAGCCACTGAGCTTGTGGCACCCAGAGCTCCTGTTAACCTCACTGCCAGCACTTCACCACCCCATTTTCCCATGGGAAAAGTCACTTTTGGCTCATTTCAGGGTTCTGCAGGCTGATGCCATCACCCACCAGGGCTCCAAGGCCTTGAGATGACAATGCCAAGCTGTGGTGGGTGTTTGCAGGACACAGACCCCAAAGAACTCCCACCAGGGATGGGAGAGACACTGGCAAAGCCTGAACCTCCACAACTATCCCAGAAAGACCCAGCAGAGCAAGATGCCCATAAATCCTCCCCATCCACAGTGGGGTTAAACACTGGAAGGGGCTGCCCAGGGAGGTGACAATGGAATGCCAACCCAAGAAATGCCTGGGCATGGCACTCAGGGCTCTGGGCTGGCTCACAGGTCGGACTGGATGATTTGGGAGGGCTTTTCCCAACCTCAGTGATGCTGGGGCTGATCCACCCCATCCCACCGAAACCAGATGGAGGGATAGAGCCCTCAGTGCAGCCTCATGCCTGGAAACACAAACCCTGAGCTCTGGGAAAGCCACAGCCACGGGAAACAGGGTTTTGGCAACTCCAACCCTGCCCATTTAATGCTTTTTTCCCAAGGAGGTCCCTCCAAGCTCATCAAGTGCCCTCCCCAATTAGCCAGGAGGCAGCTCAGCCTTCAGGCAGGAGGGAGGCAATAAAAGCATTTCAGGTTTGAACCTCTGACTCCCCAAACCACCCTGAGCTGGCAGAAACCAAAAAGCACTTTCACACACACTCTGTGAGAGCAAGGAAGAGACCAGGGCTGAGCTCAGGACTTTAATAACCCAGGCTAACAAAACCAAGGTGGGTTTTTACACGAGGCCAAGCCAAACAAATCACTGTATCTGTGACAAAGACCCTGAAAAATGAAATCCCCCAGGAATTCCCTGGTTCAGCAGCCAGGGGAATTTCAGACTCCAGCATCAGCTGGCACCTCTGAAAGGCATCACTCCACACCAGGGAATTTGGCAGCCTCGAGCAAAGCTTCCTGTTTCACAGCACTCCATGGCCTGGAACCCGTGAATGGGGCTGGAAATAAACCCAAAGGCTCCAAAAAATCCTCCTGGGAAGGCGGCAGAGCCCTGAATTAGCCTGGAATTTAAATCTGGCTCTCAGCTGTCACAGAACAACCCCCTCGTGGGTCTCTGCACCTTCCCATGGCAGGGAAGCTCCTGGGGAAGGGCTGGATTTTGGGGAGCCCTGGAGGGAATCCCAGCAGCTCCACTGGCAGTGACTCAGCACATCCATCTGGGATTTGGGCTGCAGTCCTAATCCCTCTGCCAGTTGGAACTTGCAGGCATCTCTCTGACCCAGCAGATCCCAGTCTCACCCCAGTCTGCCACTGGGATGCCTGGGAAGCAGCAAATCCCTTTTATGTGCAGGATGTTGTTGGGAACTAACTCCAAGGATCTCCACCCTTATTGAGCATCCAGATTCTCCCACCTTCACCCCCAGGAGAGCACAGGACCCTCTGGACCTGTTAAAACCTCACACAGCCACTGGAAAAATCAATTTACAGGCATCCTGTGCTCCAGCAGGTCAGGTTTTCATGGAGAAGGGATGAAACATGGGGAGAGATAAATATAAATTTATTTTTTTGGGTGGTCTGAGCAACTCTAAAGGGGTTCAAAACTCACACCATGGCCCAGAGTAACCCCCACAGGCTGCAGGGTGAATCACCACCAGCACAGCCAGTGCTGCACCCGTGGGCAAAACAGGACCAACAGCCCAAGGAGAAGCCAAAACCAGGAGAGAACAGGACAGACAGCCCAAGGAATAACCAAACCCAGGAGACAACAGGACAGACAGCCCAAGGAATAACCAAAACCAGGAGAGAACAGGACAGACAGCCCAAGGAATAACCAAACCCAGGAGTGAACAGGACAGACAGCCCAAGGAATAACCAAACCCAGGAGAGAACTGGACCAACAGCCCAAGGAATAACCAAAACCAGGATTTAATAGGCAAATAGCCCAAACAGTAGCCAAAACCAGGATTAAACAGGACGAAATAGTAACTAAAACCTGGATGCAACAGGACAGACAGCCCAAGGAATAACCAAAGCCTGGAATGAAGAGGACAAACAGGCTGAGGAGCAGCCACAGAACTGGGAACAGGCTCTGTTGGAGGGAGGTGAAGTTTATCAGGTGTGAAGGAGGATGATTTGCTCTGAGCTGGGCAGCCCTTGCCCCCCCCAGCTCCTGTCACCTATCTGGAGGCAACAAGCTGCTCTGGGAGCCTCACCCCCTGATAACCAGCCAAGAAATGCTTCTCCACCTACTTCAATTAATCCTCATTGCATAAGGCAGGAGGGCACTGACAGCCACAAGTCCCCTGGGAGTCTTGGTTTCCAGCTTGGGCATAAAAACCACCCCCAAACCTCAGAGGTTCAGGTCCATCCAGTGCCCTGCTGTTTGGGGATGAGCTCTGTCCTCATGGATGATGTTTTGGGAAGAGCACCCAGGAGCACAGGATGGGTTTGCTGCCCAAAATTGTTCCAGCTCCAGGCCTCAGGTCTGTGTTTTGCAGCACCTGGCAGAGGGTCACTGAGTGGACAAGTCTCTGTACAAACACACTCAGACCTCATTTGCCTTTGTTTTTCCTTTTTTCTTTTTTTTTTCCCCCTGAACACAGCATGCTTTTTGCCAGTTCATGTGACAGAACCAGCCTAACAAAAGGCTCAGAGAACACAATATGCTTCTACCAGGAAATCAGCAGCACTTCTGCAGCAAGCCAGGCAGATCCTGCTGGCTGGGGAAGGCACAAGCCACAACACCCGTTTTTTGGGGGATTTAGCAGCCAGAGCAGCTCCCCAAAGGAGCCTGTGGCACCCAGTTGTGCCTGGAAACACCCGTGGGAGGGTCAGACAAAGAGGTTTGCTGAGACTTCCCAGCACCCCAGCCCTGTCTGTGAGCTGGAACAGGAGCAGCTGCTCCTCCTGGAGCTCTGTGGGGATGGGGGGAGGCAGGACTTGCCACCCCCAAACCCAAGGGAGGTGTCCCTAAGCCCAGATCCTAAATAAACCCCAGTCACACAGCTCCCAGACCCCCTGGTGGCCTTTCAGGACCTTAGGGACAGGCAAGGAAGCTCCAAAGTCTGACTGGACCACTGAAATCCTCCATCCATCCCTTCCAAGAAGCCCTGACCGTGTCCTCCTTCCCCCTTCAGGCACCACAGGTCTGGGGAGATGTTTCTGTCACCTCCACCCCAGTAGTTCCCATGACAGTGCAAAACCTGCTGGAAACACACACAGCCACAGGAAAATCAGTTTACAGATGTTCTGTGCCCCAGCTTGGTGAGGAGCAGGTCAGGACCCCTGGAGAAGGAATTTGTGTCCCCAGTGCCACTGCAGGAAGGGACATCCCAGCCCTGCAGACCCCTGAGCTCTCCCCCATCACCAATCAGCCCCAGGAGAGGACAACCTTCTTCACACCCTCAAGGGATGTTTCCACATGCTGAGGGAAAGCAGCTCCAGCAGAAAACTCAAATGGCTTAGGGAGGAGGGCAGGAGGCTCCCTGGGAATCCTCCAGAACCTCCCCTGTGCTGCCATCAGGATTCCCTGCCATGCTGAGCAACCCTGTGACTGTGCAGAAGGGTCAGCCCTGCCAGGACAGCTCTTTGCAGCAGCTCCCAACCAAACAAGCCCAAGCACTGTGAGGAACAGCAGCAGCCCCCTGGTGAAATCCCAAAATCTCAGGGATTTCACACAGGGAGCAACGTGGAGGTGAGGCTGGAGCTCAAAGGGGGCTGCTTTACCTGATGGTTAAAAAAGCATTATTTATTATTATTCTTTATCATTTGACCATGATGGAAAAGAATGGGAAGGAAAAGGGGGGCAGATTTAGGTGGGATATCGGGGAGAAATTCCTCCCTGTGAGGGTGGGGAGGGGTTGGGATGGAATTCCCAGGGCAGGGGAGGGACAGGCTGATTTTAAGGCCCCATTCCAGCCAAACCACTCTGGAATTCCACGGCGTTATGCAAGTGTCTGAAGCAACAATCCCCCAAATGATTCAAATGTTTTCAGTTTCTCTTTCAGAGGAAATGACTTGCTGAACCCAAACCTGCCCTTTCCAGCCCCATCTCCCCAGGTGCCTGAAATGCCTCTTCCTGCACATCCCCAACCTCAACCTCCTCCAGGCTCTGCCACTCCCAACCCCAGCAACTCTGAGCCACAAAGTCACACACAGAACAAAGTCTGCTCCTTTCCTCGACGGTGCCACATCTACTTTTACAAGCTGAAAAAAAAAAGCCCTTTTGGGTCAAAACCAGCCCTTTTTGGGTCAGTGCCCCCCTTTTCCCCAGCATGATTTCCGTGCCCCACACATGGAGTGACCTTGGCCAGGCTCCAGCCGAGTGTTCCCCGTGGCCAGAGCACTTTCTCTGCTCCCAAACACTCCAAGGCACTTGGCTGAGCAGGATTATTCCCAGCCCAGGGCAATGGGCACTTGGCTTTTCCTCCAAAGCACCTCCTGCTCTGGGAAACAGGGCAGTACTTTCGTTTTCTCCCTCCCCTTTCCCAGCAGTGGAAATGACCTCAAACACCTCCATAATCCCCCCAAACACCTCCATAACCCCCTAAATACCTCCATAACCCCCTCAAACCCTTCCACAACCCCCCAAACACCTCCCTGACCCCAACAAAGCCACCACTGCAGTGACCCAAAACCTGGTTCATGCCCCCCACAGCCACCCTGGCATGGCCAGACCACCCTGTCCCACCTGCCTTTCCCTCCTGGGCTGGGATTCCAACACTGGGAAGGCACTGGTGGCATCTCCCAGCCCAGGGAGCACCCCTGGCACTTCACCTTTGCATCACAGGCTGTGCAAAAGCTCCACAGGTCCGTGGTGGGTGCACAGCTCCAGTGCCACGGGAGATTTTGGGGTGACACCTTGGGGACCTGTCCTCTGCAACTCTGCATCCCCTCCCTGTGCACCCCAAGGGTCCTGGCACTGTCCCCACAGACACCCCAACACCCCTGGCACACTCCCACCTTTCCTGGTACCCCAGCATCCCTGGACAAGGGTGTTGGGTCACACTCGGATCCCGACACCCTTTACACACTCCCCTTCTTCTTGCAGCCCCAATAACCCCTGGCACACTCTCCCCATTTACACACCGACCCCCTCCTTGCACCCCATTTACACCCCTTACACATCTCCCCTCTCCTTCCACCCCAACAACCCTCTGCACACCAACAGTTCTTGCACCCCCTTGTGCACTCTCCCCACTTAGACTGACATCACACCCCCCTTACACCCCTTGCACACCCCTTTACACCCTCCCTTCCTGCACCCCAACACCCCTTGCACACCCCTTTACACCCCGACACTGCCTCTCCTTGCACCCCAACACCCTTCACACACACCCCTCCCTCCCTGACCCCCCCGGTACCCAGACCCCCGCGCTCCCCCTGGTACCGCATCCCCGGTACCCCGGGCAGGTCCCCCTTGGAGCATCCCGGTACCCCCGGTACCCTGCATCCCAGAGCATCACCGGTACCCCCGGTACCTCCACACCCCCGGAGCATCCCGGTATCCCCAGCACCCCAGTACCCCCATCCCGGAGCATCCCGGACATCCCCGGTATCCCGGTACCCGTATCCTCGGGGCATCCCGGACACCCCCGGAGCATCCCGGACCCGCATCCTGGAGCATCCCGGTACCCCGGTACCCGCATCCCGGACATCCCCGGTCCCCCCGGTGCCCGCCCCCTCGGCCCCCCCCGGTCCCCCCGCGGGTCCCCCCGCACACCCACCTTGACCGAGTCCACGGGGTACATGACCGTGTGCTCCATGACTCCCGCCACCGCCCCGGCCACCATGTGCGTGCCGAGCGCCGCCCCGCTGGGCAGGCTCTCGTACTCGTCCCCCTCGGCCACGGCGGGCGGGCCGGGCCCCGGCGGGGCGGCGGGGGCGCAGCTCAGCTCCATGTGCGGGGACGGAGGAGACAGGAGGGGACAGGAGGGGACAGGAGGGGACAGGCGCGACACGGGGCGGGCACTGGGACCGCGCGGCGCCCCCGCCCCGCTTTAAACCCGCCCCGCCCCGCCCCGCCGCGCTCATTGGCTGCCGAGGCGCGACGCGCGGGGATTGACAGCGCGGCGGGCGAATGGCGAGGAGAAGTGGAGGAGAGCGGAGGTGCGATTGGCTGAGCCGGCGTGGGGGGCGGGACCGGCGGGACGAGGGGGACGCGCGGTCCTAAAGGGTGGCTGCGGGCGGGGCGGGACAGGGGGATGGAGCGGGCAATGTGCGGGAATTGCGCGGGGACTGAGCGCGAATTGCCCGGGGATTGCGCGGGGATTGCGCTGGGAATTGCAAAGGGATTGTGCGGGAATTGCAAAGGGATTGTGCGGGAATTGCAAAGGGATGCGCGGGGATTGCGCGGGGATTGCGCGGGAATTGCGCGGGAATTGCGCTCCAGCTCCGAAGGGTCGTTCAGGGTGGCAAAGGCGGTGTCGAACCTGTCAGCAGCACAAGTTTGGTCTCCCTGAGGGGAAATAAAATAGTAAAGCAATAAATAATAAATAAATATTAAATAAAATAAGTAATAAATAAAACGAAATAGTAAAAATAATTTTTGGGTGTGTCCTGGGGGGTTTGGGGGTGTCTCAGCACACACAGCCCCATGTCCCCTCCTGTCACCCCACAGTGGGATGAGGGGCCACATCCCCTCCCCTGCCCGGGCTTGGCCTCACCGTGGGGAGAAAAACTCCTGGAATGGCTAAAGAAAAACTTCCTGTGCTTCCCTACAAAGGTTTTTTTGGGAAGGAGGGACCCACAGCACCCACATCCCTCCCTGTCTGCAGGAGGAACCAGCTCCCCCATGTCCCAAAATGCTTCTCTTCCCCTGTATTTTGTATTTTATGTTACTATCTTATTGTTTTATTTATCTTATATTGTATATTTATATTTCATTGTTTATATATTTTCTATTACAAATATTTTCTATTACATATCTTTTCTATTATATATCTTTTCTGTTATTATTTCTTTGTTCCACCAGGAAATCGGCCCACAGCAGTTAAATGTGACTCTCAGAGAGCAGGAGGCAAAGTCTTTGTGGCCCAGAGCGCTGCAATTGCCCCGACTTTATTTCATTCCTCCTCAAAGGATTATTTGGAATTCGACCTTGCAGGGGAGGAGGTGTTAGTGGCGTGTGCTGAAATCAAGGTTAACCATTTCCATGATAATGCAAAGCAATTTATTGCTGAGAGAGCCTTGGGAAGAATGAAAACCATCCTCAGAGAGCAGAAAAAAAGCAGGAAAATAAAGGGGCTGGGTTTGCCACCCATGAAATGAGGTGAGAAGAGCCAGGTTTGGTGCCATCCTCACCTCCTGTGCAGGCACCTGGAGAGGTGCTGGGGCCAACACGTGTTGTCCTCCTCCCTCATTCCCATATTTGTGCTGGGAGGGTTCTGTTCCTGGTGGGAACGTGGAGAAAATAACCATAAAAGCACTGACATTGTCACCCACGTGGTTTTGGGTACCTGGGAGAGCTGGAGGTGACACCTGGCCATGCCACCACCCACGAGACCAGGAACCTGTGCAAAGCTGAGACCATAAAACCTCTCTTTAACACGGGAATTGCTAAATCTCTCCTTCTTTTCCCCCTGGCAGAAACCACGGGATTATCACACCTTTGTTTCCTCCTAAGGAGAAGAAACCTGTGCTGTGCCACGAATGATGCTGCTTGTCCAGGCTGGGTGACCCTTTGGAGCTGCATCCACAGCTCTGAGTCCAGCCCAGGGATCCCCCCAGTGGGACAGACACGGCTCAAACCCGGCCACAAGAACTTCCCTTTCTGTGATTCAAGGAAATGCCTGCAATAAAACTCGCAGGGGAACGATTGCCAGGATTGCTCCATCCCCAAGAGTCGGTGCCACTAAATCTCCTTCCCGTGCCTTGGGAGGAGGAATTACGGTGTCACTTGCCCTAATGAGCCCTTTCCCCTGCAGGCTCAGCTCCTGCTCCCTGATAATGGCATGAATCAGGGTGGAATTCGGGGCTGCTTCCAGGGAGGAGCGGGTTATATTTTAACCCCGGAGCGGTGACATGAGGAATCCCTTATGCCAAGGAAAGAGCACACACTGAGGATTTTCCCAGTGCTCATGAAGAAGGGATGAAATTATTTATTGTTTGTGCAAGGAAAGCAAGGCAGAGAGGCCGAGCTGGTTGGGGTTTTGTCATGTCTCCTGTCCCACTGGCAGGAAAAGGAGCAGTCTGTGTGTCTTGGATGGTTTCCTGCCAGCCCTGCCTGGCAAAGGAGAGTCGTGGACAGAGTGAACTCAACTTCGTTTCCAAAACCTCCCTTTGAAATGGTCTTGTGCAGTGATTCCCTCACTGTTCCCTTCCCAGGGCACAACCATCCCATGCTGGACATCCCTGGGATCTCCACGAGCCCCAAACTCCATCAGAGCAGGGAAACAGCCAAGGGCAAAGCTCTTTGTGCTGCTCAAAGCAGGTTTGGGCTGCAATTGGCTCAGTCTGGAAGTCTCCAAGGCCAGGCTGGACGAGGTTTGGAGCAACTGGGAGCAACCAGGGGGTGGGAAAGGTGAGAAGGTTGTGTGGAGACCTCACAGCACCTTCCAGAAGGGAAGGAAGAGTCTACAAGGAGGGCAGAGAGGGGCTGTTCCTCAGGAACTGGAGAGACAGGACAAGGGGAATGGGTTTGAACTGAAAGAGGGGAAATTGAGGGTGGATACTGGGAAGAAATCCTTCCTGGGAGGATGGGGAGAGGCTGGGATGGAATTCCCAGAAAAGCTGTGGCTGCCCCTGGATCCCTGGGAGTGCCAAAGGCCAGCCTGGAGCCACCTGGGCTGGTGGGAGGTGTCCCTGCCCATGGCAAGGATGGGATGAGATAGCCTTTC
The DNA here is from genome assembly GCA_035584035.1 of Lepidocolaptes lacrymiger. Taxonomy (NCBI): domain Eukaryota; kingdom Metazoa; phylum Chordata; class Aves; order Passeriformes; family Dendrocolaptidae; genus Lepidocolaptes; species Lepidocolaptes lacrymiger. The sequence continues at coordinate 3,553,040 of JAXCLP010000060.1, read as the reverse complement.
AGCTCCCTGCCAACCCAAACCATTCCATAATTCCAGGATCCCACGATTCCTCCACCTCCAGGTCGGTGCCAAACACCCTGTGCAATCTGCACCCACGTTGCATCACCGTGGGCAGCCCAAGGAACGCTGACTCAGCCTCCAGACCTGAACCCTCCCTGGTTCTGCCCCTTCCTCTCCCCTCTGAGAGCCCCAGGGCAGCAGGAAGGCAGCACAGGGGCAGAAGGAGAAGTGAAACCATCAGTGAAGTGCCCCTTGTTCCACCAGCAGTCCCTGCCCAAGGCAGGTGCCCTCGGCCCCTCTGCCTGGCACCACAGCTGATTACAGGGACCTGCCTTCCTTTATCACTGTCCCTCACCAGGCAGGACCTGCAGGACCTGCCAGCTGCACCCCACAGATAAGGCAGGAGTGTCCAGCTGGGAGGTGGGCACAGAAACTGGCCCTTATCTACACCATCCAGTGGGATATGTTCATTTTTTTTCTCTCTTTTCAAATCTACAAGTCCCCCAACAGCTGAGCAGCCCCTCGTGTGAGGGTGGGGTTTGTCCCACAAGCTGCCACCACTGTGCCACGGCTGCAAATTATGAGACAATTTATTTTAATTTACATATTCAGCATCAGATAATTGTGTTTTTCCTCCCTGTGAGGGTGGGGAAGGTCCTGGCACAGGGTGCCCAGAGAAGCTGTGGTTGCCCCATCCTTGGAAGTGTCCAAGGCCAGCTTGGAGCAACCTGGTCCATTGGAAGGTGGAATGGGATGATTTTGAGGTCCCTTCCAACTCAAACCATTCTGGGATTTCAGGATTTTTAACCATGGCAAGGAAAAGGCACCAGTTTATGGCCTTGTACAAAGCCTCTAGGAGAGGATCAGAGCACATGCACGTGGGGAATATGTTTTTAATCTTCTTTGCAGAGCAACCAGCCTGAATTTTATACCCCCACAGCCTGTTTGGGGTTTTTGTTGCAAGCTTGGGTGCCAGATCCTGATGCTGGAGGAAAGATGGTTTGAATGTGGGAGTTGCCAGTGCTCAGGGAGCAGCACATCCCAGGACACCAATTCCCCATCCCACATGGCCAGGATCAGCCCCTTCCCAGGCACATCCAATGCCCCAAAATGCACTGAACAGCAAGGCTGGACCTCATTCCGAGGGCCACCCTGAGCTCAAAGGCAGCATCAGCCTTTGGAAATGCCCTGGAAAAGGGTCCTTTGGCACCAAACTGGGGTTTCCTGCAGTTTGAGATGCTCCTGGGAATGGAGAGCCATGGGGAAACATCATCTGCTCAGAAACCTGAAGTGTGCCAGGTCCTTTTTGTCTCCAGCTGAGTAAACAACCTTGTTTTGTCTTCAGGGTGGACTGACCCACTTATGGGAACACCAGCACAAAAGCACCCCTGGTTTGAAGGTGCTGGTGGGGAGGTTGGGGCTGGAAAATCAAGGAAATATTAATCCCTGCCCTGCTACAAACTCAGAGCAGGGATTAATGTGCTTTGTTTTGCCAGAACTGGTGAAGCCCATCAGACTGAAGCAGCTTGCCCACGTGAGGAGGTGGTGGCAGAGCAGGATCATCCCCAGCTTTAAACACATTCCCACGTCTTTTTTTTGGCCATGAATCACCCAGGAATTGGTTTCACAGCCAGGTCTGTACCCAACACCACCACAGGGGTTGGGGTTTGAGCCAAGGAGGGTCACCAGCAAAGAAAATTAGAGATAACTGAGCCCTGCTGATGCTCCAGGGGGGTTATTCCTACCCCAAAACAGCCCAAATGGGAAAACTGGGCAGTTCAGCTGCACCAAAACCACCCACAGAGCTCCAGATCCCTTCACTTTCAGGCAAGCTCCGAGGGAAAGGTGGAGGCTCCAGGAATTTGGCCTCTGGGCTTTCTTTCAATGCTCACATAATCTGACCTAATTTACCATTCCCGAGCTCGCTGGATTGGTGGAACAGGGAGAGGCAATGCCCAATGTGTGTAATTAAACCTGCTTTGGGATTATTTCCTGGACCAAATATATTTTACTTTCTTTTTTTTCTCTTTCCCCAACTGGCCTTTCTGGTTTGAAGCCCCGAGGAAACAATGGGAAGGTGCAGCACATGCTGGTGGTGCCCCAAGGAGGGACTGGGAGCACTGGGCAGATCCACTGGGAGGATCCCACGGGGTCTGCTGGGTTGGGATATGGATTTCCTTTTGTTGTAGGGCTTTGTTTCTGGCAGTCAGCAAAATTAGATCCAGAAAACAGGGGAAAACCCTGCCTTGTGGTTCGGGGAATGTAAATTTGGGGAAGAGAAGGTCGTGTGGAGACCTCAGAGCAGTTTTCCAGTGCCTAAAGGGGCTCCAGGAGAGCTGGAGAGGGACTTTGTACAGGGGGAAACGGCTTCAAATTGACAAAGGGCAGGGATAGGTGGGATTTGGGGAAGGAATTCTTCCCTGGGATGGAATTCCCAGAGAAGCTGTGGCTGCCCCACCCCTGGAAGTGCCCAAGACCAGCTTGGACAGGGCTTGGAGCCCCCTGGGTTGGTGGGAGGTGTCCCTGCCCATGAGCTGGGGTGGAGCTGGATGGTCTTTCAGATCCTTTCCAAGCCAAACCATTCCAGGATTCCAGGATCCTGCTTTGCCACTGCCTTGGGCAAATTGTTTCACCCTGATGGGCTTCACCATCTGGGCAAGGCTTTTTGTGACTAAAAGAGCCAAAAAGGCTGGCCCGAGGGCTCTGCGGGTGGGTTTGGGGCTGCTGGGCAGGCTGAGGGCACTGCCCCGGGGCAAGGAGAGTTAAAAAGAGTTAAAAACAGCTTTACCACCCCAAACCAGTCGAGCTGCAATGGGCAAAGGAGCCTTTTTGGGCAAATAAACCCAGAAATGCACGCAGGAAAGGCCAGCTGGGAGACAGAGCCCGGCTCTGCCTTGTCCCCCCTGCCAGCCCCGACCCCAAACGGGGCTGTTCCCCCCGATCGGTCCCGGCCCGGCCCCTCCCTGCGCTCCGTGCCCGCTGATAGCGGCAGGGTGCGGTGGCCGGGTGGGCACTGCCCCCCGAGATAGGGGCCCCCACCCCGCACACACCTTGCCCGCCTCTCAGGGGTGTCCCATTCCCCAATTCCCCGTTCCCAAATCCCGCCCCGGGGTTTTCTCCATCAATCCCGGTGATTTTGGCTCCATCCCCGGCTCCCCCGACCCGCACACGCGGAACGGAGCGGGGATGCTCGGAATAAAAACCCCTTTTTTCTGTTCCCCGGAGCATCCCAGGCGGAATCCCGGCAGGAAAACCGATGGAATGCAACAATCCAGAGCCACTCCCGGCGTTTTTCCCGGCTGAGGAGCGCAGGCAGCTGGAAGGAATTAGCGCCCCAATTCCTCCCCCTGCCCATCCGGCACCGCGGGGAGTTTCCCTTTTTCCTTTCGTTTCTTTCCATTTTTCCTTTCCTTTCCTTTCTGTCCCTTTTCCTTCTTTCCCTTTTCCTTCTTTCCCTTTTTCCTTTCCCTTCTTTCCCTTTCCCTTCTTCCCCTTTCCCTTCTTCCCCTTTTTCCTTTCCCCTCTTTTCCCTTTTTTCCTTTCCATTCTTTCCCTTTTCCCTTTCCCCTCTTTTCCCTTTCTCCTTCCCCTTCTTTCCCTTTCTCCTTCCCCTTCTTTCCCTTTTTCCTTTCCCTTCTTTCCCTTTTCCCTTTCCCTTTGCCCTCTTTTCCCTTTTTTCCTTTCCCTTCTTTCCCTTTTCCCTTTCAAAATATTAACATATTTGTGGCTATACATTTAATATATTTCCATCCCAGGTTTATCCCAGCTCTTCCCACCCAGGTTTATCCCAATTCCCCCCTCCTGGGACCGCGTAACCCCCCCTGTGTCTGCAGGAGGCAGGAAGGGGACTGGGGGAGCAGCCAGAGGGTTTGACCTCCCCAAATCCCGCAGCGCTTCCCTTTTCCCTTATTCTTTATCCTTTATCCTCCTTTTCCAGGAGGTTGTTCCCGAAATAATTCCCTTTCCCGTTCCCCAAAGGGTTCTCGGTGCTGCCGCTCGGTGGCAAAACGCGGCATTTGCAGGCGAGGAGAGGCTTTTTCTTGTTTGTTTTTGGTCCGTTTCATCGATTTATTCCTTAGATAATCAATATTTCTATATTTATTATATATATAGCCTATATTTATTACCCTGCTGCAACACCCTGTATATTTATAAGGATCTATTCCAAAATATCGGCGTGTTCAGAGCTATAAATTGCTTTTTCTGGGCTCCTACATTCAGAGCTATACATGTATTTTCTATATATTTATAGCTTCTTATTTATATATTTTTATGCTGGTTTTCTCTTTGCCAGTTTGGACCTGGCACCTCCTCACGTCCCTTTGCCAGAAGGAGAGCCCCTTCCCTGGGTTATTTTAATTTATTTACTGCTCATGTCACAAATATTTATGTATTTATTACAGATGCTACAGCACCACTGCATATTCATAATCATTTATTTCAAAATATTAACACATTTGTGGCTATACGTTAAATATATTTCAAGATAGTGACGTGCTTACAAATTTAATTTATTTAAAAATGCTGGCTTTTATAGAGATAAGTTTATTTCAGAAGTGGCATGCTTGTGCAGACTTTATATATTTCAAAATACTGCTATAAATCCAACATATTCTATAAACACCGACATGTTTACACCCAGGAATTTCACATATTTCAAATTATAGACGCACCCACGGCCATAAATGTTATATATTTTGAAACAATGACGTGTTTACAGCCGTAAAGAGCTTTTTTTCGCTGTTTTTAGACCGATATTTGGGCTTTTTAAATGGAGCGCGTTAAACCCACGTGGGACGGTGACCACGCCCACAATGATGGCCACGCCCTATTAAGGACACGCCCATTGACGTCACAACACCCCCCGGTTGTGGCCACGCCCTCTCGGGGGAATTCCCTCTCCCGGCGTGACGTCAACGCCGCGCGCGCGTTTGCGTCACGTCCGGCGTGGCACCCGGAAGTGGCGCGGGGCCGGTTGCCATGGGGCGGCCCGGGAGGTGACGGGACAAACAGCGGGAATGGGGACGGGGATGGGAATTGGGACACGGGGATGGGAATGGGGACGGGAATGGCGCTGGGAGGGCCGAGGGGTCTGGGGGAGCCGGGTCGGAGCCTGCGGGGGGGCGGCTGCTGTGGGGGTGAGGGGGAGGCCTGGAACCGGCTTGTCCCGTCCCTGTCCCCCTGTCCGTCCCCTCCCTGGCCCTGCATCCTTCCCCTCCAATTCCCCATTCCCCCACCATCCAGTGCCACCCCTGCCATGGGCAGGGACACCTCCCACCAGCCCAGGTTGCTCCAACCTGGCCTTGGACACTCCCAGGGATCCAGGGGCAGCCACAGCTTCTCTGGGAATTCTATCCTAGCCCCTCCCCACTGGCAGCACTTCCATCACCTCCCTTAGATCCCCGAATTCCTTACCCTGGGGCCGGGTGGGATCCCATCCCGTGCCCGGGGAACCATCTGTGCCTTGCTTTCCCCCCAGGCCGGGAGCAGGGCTGGCTCTGGGGGCCATGGAAGTGCCCTGTCCCTCCGAGCTCACCAGCTGAGGCTCCAGCACTGCTGCCCTGTGTGCCCTGAGCCCAAAATGGGCAGGTAAGGACCCCTGGGGAGCTGCCAGCTGCAAGTGGCATGGCTTTGGGGTGAGGGGCAACCAGGAATTCAGAGCAGTGTCTTCAGCAGACCCAACACAGGACGTGGTGGAATCCCAGGATGGGTTGGGTTGGAAGGGAACTTAAAATTATCCCAGGGCCACCTTCCACCAGCCCAGGTGGCTCCAGCCTGCCCTTGGACACGTCTGTAATATATGTGAATATATATATAATTTTCCTACAATTTCCTTTTGGTACTTTTTCCCTTCTCTCTCAGGAGGGGGTGGGGGGATCTGTGTGACCAACAGCTGGGTTTGGCAGGGAGCAAACCCAAACCTCCCCACTGTAATGTGTGTATAAGTGAATCCCCCCCTACCCGTGTCCCTGTGCCCCACAGGCTCAGCATGTCGTGCCTGCTGCCAGCCTCGTGGCACTTCAGCCTGGCCCCCGTGGGCTGTGCCCGCCTGCCCCATGCCAGCCTGCGCCAGGTGCTGCTGCTGCTGCTGCTGCTGCTGCTGTGCTGCTCTCTGCTGCTGCTGCTGCTGCACAGCTCCAGGGACAGCAGGAGCCCCAGGTGAGCGGGGACACGGGGGGAAGGGGTGGGGACATGGGGGGTGGTTGTTGGGGTTGGGTTTCTAAAGGTTCTGGTTTATTCAAGTTTTGGTAGTTTATTTCTGGTGGTCCGTTTGGTTGGAGTTTGTGTTTGGTTTGAGTTTGTTTGGGTAGTGTTGATTTAGTTAAGGTTTATTCGTTTGTTTAGAGTTTGTCTGTGTGGGTAGTGTTGATGAATTTAAAAGTTATCTGTTTCTTTAGATACTGTTCATTTATTTAAAGTTTATTCCTTTATTTAGTGTTAATTTATTTGAATTTTATCTGTTTCTCTAGCTAGTGTTGGTTTATTTAAATTTTAATTGTTTGCTCAAATGCCTTCTGTTTATTTAAATGTTATTTCTTTATTTAAATAGTGTTAATTTATTTAAATGTTATTTCTTTATATATTGTTCATTTATTTAAATGTTATTTCTTTAGTTAAATAGTGTTCATTTATTTAAAGTTTATTCATTTGTTTGGATAGCATTGATTTCTTTAAATTCTAATTGTTTGTTCAGATGCCACCCATTTATTTAAATTTTATTTCCTTATTCAAATACTGTTCATTTATTTGAATTTTACTTGCTTATACTCAATTATTTGATTTCTATTTATTTATTTGAGTGAAAGAGGCCAGGGCTAGGTGGGATATTGGGATGGAATTCCAGCCCTGGGAGTGCCCAAGCCCAGCTTGGACCATCCTGGTCCTTTCAGAGATGTCAGGATGGGATGGGATAATTTTAATGGGATGGGATAATTTTAACTTCCCTTCCACCTCACCCCATCATCTGAACCCTGTGATTCCTGGGGTGGAGACTGCCCTGTGTGCAGCCTGACTTTGGGAAAGCTCCCTGGGGTGACCCCCAGTGTGTGTGCCCAGGTACCTGGCCCGAGTGACGGACACGGAGGCCACGGACACCACGGACCCCACTGTGAACTATGGCATCGTGGTGGATTGTGGCAGCAGCGGCTCCAGGCTCTTCGTGTACTGCTGGCCCCGCCACAACGGCAACCCCCACGACCTGCTGGACATCAAACAGATGAGGGACAGGCACAGGAAACCAGTGGTCATGAAGATTAAACCAGGTACGGGGCAAAATGGCATTTTAGGGGTGTTTTCTAGGGAGCTTTGTCACCTAACGCTGCTTCTCAACACCCAGGAAGAGGGACATTTGGAGTTTGAGAGCATAGAAGTCATCCGGATCTCATTGGGTTTGGTTTGCAGAGGGTTTTGTTGGGGTTTAAAGCCTGAAACGGGGCCAGGGATAAACCAGGTGCTGGTTCAGTTCTCATTTATCTTTATTCCTTTTTGTTTAGTGAGTATATAATTGGCTTCCTCTAAATCTATTTGAACCAGTTAAATAAATAATTATGTTAAAAGGTATTATATCTAATACAGGTTTTTATTTGAGAATGGTTAAGTGTGAATTTCATTCTTATTTTCCATAGTTGATATCTCCTGGTTGGCTTTGCCTTTTCAGACAGATGTGGTGACTGGGGTGTTTTCAGTCTGGGTTATTCATTTCTCTACCTGTTGGTGCTCAAGATTTTCCAGGAAATGCCCCAAACTTGAGCTGTTTCACTTCCAGAGTTATTCTTCCCCCAGGGATTTCAGAGTTTGCCAGCAATCCTGACAAAGTCAGTGATTACATCTCCCCCCTTCTGAGCTTTGCTGCTGAGCACGTGCCACGTGCCAAGCACAAGGAGACTCCCCTGTACATCCTGTGCACTGCAGGCATGAGGATCCTGCCTGAGAGGTGAGATTTGGGGATTTGGAGCTGCAGTCCTGGTGCCTCTGACTGTTTCTAACCACTGCCCATGGAATTTTGCAGCCAGCAAAAGGCCATACTTGAAGATCTGCTCACTGATATCCCCGTGCAGTTTGATTTCCTGTTCTCTGACTCGCATGCAGAGGTGATTTCAGGGAAGCAGGAAGGTGAGTTGACTTTTCCAAGGATATCTTTAACATATTTATTGCTTTCGCGGTGCAGCTTGGGTAGTTTGGAGTTTGGTGTTGTTGCTTTTAAAAATTTTGCCTTGCTTGAGAGTCTTTTTTCCTCCATAGCAACATATGGAGTGTGGAGCTGCTCAGCTGCTGGGATCTTCTAACTTGTCTAAATGTTTTCTGAAGAACAGTGAAAATAACTTGGCTGGGCTAGCAGGGATTCAATCCATTTTCTTAGGGAGGGGGAAGGATGAAGCACAGCATTCCTGATGAAGAAGCAGCTTTGCAGGGTGAAATGATTTCTAAGGGAGAGATATCGATGTGATCAGCTCACTAAAGGCTTAAAATCACTTCAGAAGCCAATGTGCTTAATTTCTTCTAAAACTGAGACATCAAACTGTCCTAATACATTGAATTAAGGTTTTTATCATAGCCTTGAGCTGGGAGAGAAGGACTAGAGTAACTTGTCAGGAATTAATGATTTCTCAGGAATGTTTAACATCTAAGTAGTTTCTATAATAAAATAAAAGCTGTAATATATCTTATATAGGAAAAAAAATCTCTTTATTTTTAAGTTGATATTCCAGCTATTCCTGAAATGTCCCAATCTTTGGTTTCTTACCCATGCAGGAGTCTATGCATGGATTGGCATCAACTTTGTCCTTGGAAGGTTTGAGCACACAGATGATGGTGAGTGAGCTGGGAGGGGACCTGGGAGCCAATCTGTGCTTTCAGGGGATGATTCCTTGGACAGAGGGTGTGACTGGGGTGTTTTCAGGCAGGTGGTGACTGGGTTTGGACAGATGGTGGTGACAGGGGTGTTTTCAGACAGGTGTTAGTGACTAGTTTTAGACAGATGGGAACTGGAGTGTTTTCAGTCAGGTTTTAGTGACTGGGTTTAGACAGATGTTGGTGACAAGGGTGATTTCAGCCAGATGGTGGTGACTGGGGTGTTCTCAGCCAGATGTTAGTGACTTTTCATCCAGATGTTGGTCCCTGGGGTGTTCCCAGCCAGATGTTGGTCCCTGCTCCACGTGCAGGTGCCGAGTTGCCCCAGTTTGCACGGGCCCCTTCCCCCCGTCCCCCCCAGCAGCAGCTGCAGCCCCAGACCCCCATTTCCCCCCTGAGGTGTGCCTGTGTCCTGCAGAGGAGCCCATGGTGGAGGTGCACGTGCCAGGCAGCGAGCAGCACGAGTCCATCTTGCGTAAGAGGACTGTGGGTATCCTGGACATGGGCGGAGTGTCCACCCAGATCGCGTATGAAGTCCCTAAAACTGTAAGCTTTGCCTCCTCACAGCAGGTTATTATCTGTGCAACTTTCCTCTTTGCCTCTTGAGTTATTTTAATGCATTTTCTTTGTGTTCTCTTTTGTTCTGAGTCCTCCATCCCATCACATTCCCAAAGCACGGCCAGAGACGATGCCACGAGTGCTCCATCAGCTAAGGAATTCATTTGTGTTTTGTTCACCCTTCCATGACCATAATCTGCCACTAATTCTGAAGTTTTATTCTTTGTGTGTGTGCATGTTTAGTTTTAAATCTGTTATGCTGAAAAAAAAAATGTGTTCTGGAGATTAGAAACCAAAAATATGTGGTTCTTATATAAGAACTTACACAAGAGTGACTTTGTCCTTTAAGTTGTGTTAATTAGCAGGACCTGGGGGTGACAGCTTTGTTTAAATACCACCCACTCCCTCAGCAGAGTTCATCTCTTGGAGGAAGCAAATTGCTTTGTTGCAAGTCTTAAATGGAACATAAATTGCTCCAACTCCACTGAGTTCCAGAGCAATTCCTGAATTTTTGGAGCTGAACCTCCCATTAAATTCATTGTGAATTAAAAAGTAACAACAGCATGAAAGGCCCATGTTTTGATTCTCAGGCACTGTTACAGTGATGAATATATTGGGGTTTTTAAGTCTTCCTGGGAAATGATGTGTTTTCAGGATTGCACGTTTTAATAACTTCAGGCAGATGGTGTAACAAAGAATTTGGGCTGTTAAATATTTAGATCCAGAGCAGATTGCCCCAGTCAAAGGTGAACTGGGGATAGGGATGACAACTGATGGCTTTATCTGAACATAAACTGATATAAACTGGGAATTTTGGCCATGAAAACTGTCCTGGCACTCACCTAGAAGTGGGAGCACTGAGTTTAGTGGCCACAACACACATTTTTTCATGGGAGAAGATACTTCAGGGCCCACAGAAGCTGTTCCTGGTCTTTGGAGTTCCTTGAGTGTCAGTAGTGCCAGTGCTCTGCAGTTGGGGTATTTTGCTCTCCCTACGAAGCAGAAGGTGATCTCCTTCTGTTGGTACAAATGATCATCCCTGAGGACAAGTCTGGAAATATTTGGGTTGTAAAGAATTGGGAGGGGCTGCCCAGGGCACTGATGGAGTCACATCCCTGGAAGTGTTAAAAAACATGTGGATGTGGCACTTGGGGACATGGTTTAGTGGTGAACATGCTGATGGGTTGATGGTCTTGTAGGTCTTTTCCAACCATAATTCCCTGATTCTGGGGTTCTATATTGACCTGTGAGGAGCAAAATAGATGAGTGGAGAATGAAGTTTAAAGATGTCAAAGACACCCAGTTGTCCAAAGAACTCGTTTTAGGTCCTGGTTCCTCCTGTTCCCACCTAATCTTGGTGCTTGTGTTGCTGCAGGAGGAGGTGGCCAAAAACCTGCTGGCAGAGTTCAACCTGGGCTGTGATGCCCACCAGACTGAGCACGTGTACAGGGTCTATGTGGCCACATTCCTTGGCTTTGGAGGGAATGCAGCCCGGCAGAGATACGAGGAGAGCCTCTTTTCCAGCATTGTGCTTAAAAACAGGTACCTGGCTGCACTGCTGGGGGATTCACCCAGGGAGGGGGGGCTGCTCCTGCATCCCTGGGACTTCCCAAGGCCAGGTTGGAGCAACCTCTGCTGGTGGAAGGTGTCCCTGCTCATGGCAAGGGGTAGCTTTGGATGATATTAAGGTCCCTGCCAACCCAAACCATTCCATGCTGTGGGTTCTGGGCTCAGGAATCCCCTCCCTGACCCAAACTTCCACACTGTGGTTCGCTTGGTGCTCTTGGATCTCTGAGCTCAGCATTTCTGAGCTGCTCTTTGCTCTTTCCCACAGACTGCTGGGCAAACAGACTGGCCTGAGCTCAGCTTCCCCCTTCCTGGACCCCTGCCTGCCCCTGGATGCTGAGGATGAGATCCAGCAGAAGGGGCAGGTGTTGTACCTGCGGGGCACGGGCGATTTCAGCCTGTGCCGGGAGATGCTCCAGCCCTTCATGAACAAGACCAATGAAACTCAGACATCCCTCAATGGGGTTTACCAGCCTGCTGTGCACTTCCAGAACAGTGAATTCTATGGCTTCTCTGAGTTCTACTACTGCACAGAGGACGTGTTAAGGATGGGAGGAGATTACAATGCTGCTAAATTTACTAAAGCTGCAAAGGTAAAATGTTCTGGAGAGAAGTTGTCTTCATTCAAAGCAACTCTCTTAGAAGGATTTTGTTCCAAAAGTCTGGCAGCTTTCCTGTAAAGATCCCAAATCCTTTTTCCCTGCATCTGCTCCTCACAAGTTCCAAGTGTGGATCAAAACATTACAGAAAACACCCTGGAATTTGTGATCTGACTTACTGGCAGTGCAAGGGCAGCTGTTCAGCTATTTCAGAGCATCCTGTCTGGTGGCATCTTTCCTTTCTGAGGCAGAAGCACTGCTGCAATGTTTATTTTCTCTCCTTTGTTTTGGTTCCCTGCAGGATTATTGTGCCACTAAGTGGTCTGTCCTCCGGGAGCGCTTTGACCGTGGTCTTTATGCCTCTCATGCTGATCTGCACAGACTGAAGTGAGTGTTTGTGTTTGCACAGCAAACTCACACCTGCAGAGCTGCCAAACTGTCCCTTTAGGGAAATAAATCACTCCAGGGGGGAATAAAACCTTTAAAAAGTGCTGATAATCGTGGGGCTGGTTGTGCTGCCCAGTCCCCTGGGGGGCTGTACCTGCTTTTCCTGACCTTATCCTGCTTTTCCTGACTTTATCCCACTCCTCCTGCTGCAGGTACCAGTGCTTTAAGTCAGCCTGGATGTATGAGGTGTTCCACAGTGGCTTCTCCTTCCCTGTGAGTTACAGCAACCTGAAAACAGCCCTGCAGGTTTATGACAAGGAGGTGCAGTGGACCCTGGGGGCCATTCTGTACCGAACACGCTTCTTACCTTTAAGGTACCTCTTGTTCTCTCCAGTGCCTGGGAAGAGCCTTTGGGTGGCAGTTTTGGGAAGGGGCCTCAAATGGTGCTTTATAAACACTACTCAACTCAAATCCTCACTGTTGTACTCCCTATTCTACCCACAGGCTCTAAAGCCTTTGGAGCAATAAGTTGTACATTGAATTTTCCCTCCGAATTATTTCTGTTGTCCCTTTCCTGCTTTGCAGAGACATCCAGCAAGAAAATTTCCGTGGAAGTCACTCCCACTGGAGGAGCTTCTCCTTTGTTTACAATCACTACTTGTTTTTTGCCTGTTTCCTGGTTGTCCTGCTCTCCATCCTGCTCTACCTGCTCCGGCTCCGGCGCATCCACAGGCGGATGCTCCGCAACGGCTCCTCTCCCTCCCTCTGGATTGAGGAAGGTCTCCCACCACAGAAGATGGCAGGGCCCTTATGAGGTGCTGGGATGGAGAGCTTTTCTCTTGGACTTGTTACACAAAAAGCCATTTTTGCCTCAGGGTTCCTCCTTTTTGTCCCTTGAAACCATTGGAGAAGCAGATGGCCCAGCAAGGCTTGGGAAATCCAGGAAAACAGGGTTCCTGTGGCTTGGTCTCCTGAGACAAAACCTGCCAAAAATGACTTTGATTTGAATATTGCACTTTGGTGTGTCCTGGGATGAGCTCGAGCTTGTTGTGAGCACCTGAAGAGCAGCAGCTCGAGCTCCAGAACAGAGTGAGTGAATGTGAGTTCTCACCCTCTGGGTGGGGCTGGGAAATGCCAGGATGAATGAGGACTGGCTGCCTGTTCTTTTCCAGAGTCCAGGACTGGTATCACTTGACTTCTCAATCCTGAGTTTCAGTCAAAGACAACGAAGTGCAGGGTTTTCCAAAGCAGAAGGAAAACGTCCTTTTAGGACAGTTCAATGTGATTTTCCATTCTGGATTCAGTACTGTGATGGGGAAGAAGAACCTCTTGCACCCAATGCTGTGCTTCCAAAAACTGCTCCAATCAGTTTGGTGTCCTCGTGGCAGTTCCCATTTTGTCTTGGAAGCTTTGTCCCCATGGTGGCACAGGTCACAACTTTTTAATCTTTCATTTCTCTCTCATAACCATGCAGAGATCCCCCAGAGGCTCCAGGAAGGGGAAGAGAACTGGAAAACCTTTAGTTTCATGCACAGTGTCTTTCTTTTTCTGAGTCCTCTGATCTGTTAATTTATATTTTATTTAAAACCGTTAATTTTACTTGAAGGTAAATTTGTCCATGATTAAAAGTGGGATTTATATGAACCCTTGGTGTGTGGATATTTTACTGCACCGTGTCACTTTGGCATCCAACTGGCAAAACCTACTTCTCTTTAATAGGTGGGAACATGCTGGAAAATGGGATATTTTTATTGTTAGAGAATTTGATATGCTGGTATATTTTTTTATCATAATTTAAAAATCGGGATACTTTGGAGCATCCCCGGGATCCCTCCCCTGCATCCCGCGCATGCGCACCGGGGCGGGGCGCGCTGTGACGTCACGCCCGGAGGTTCCGGGGCCGATCCCGGTTCTGTTCCTTGTCCCATTCCCTGTTCTATCCCCTGTCCCATTCCCGGTCCCATCCCCGGTCCCATCCCCGGTGTCGGTTCCGTTCCCAGGCCCGGCCATGAGCAAGCGCAAGGCCCCTCAGGAGAGCCCCAACGAGGGTATCACCGACTTCCTCATCGGTACGTGCTGCTCCTTCTCTCCCTCCCTCCCTCCATCCCTCTCTCCTTCCATCCCTCCATCCCTCTCTCCTTCCATCCCTCCATCCCTCTCTCCCTCCATCCCTCCTCTCACCGCGCTTCTCCCGCAGAACTGGCCAACTACGAGCGCAACGTGAACAGGGCCATCCACAAGTACAACGCGTACAGGTACGGGGAGAGGGGACAGGGACAGGGAGATGGGGACAGGGATAGGGACAGGGGCAGGGATGGGGAGAGGGGCAGGGGACAAGGACAGGGACAGGGATGGGGGCACAGGGATAGGGATGGGGGGACAGGGAGAGGATTGGGGACAGGGATAGGGATGGGGACAGGGACAGGGATGGGGACAGGGACATGGGCAGGGGACACCCCCAGCCCTCTGCTGACCCACTCCTCCCCCAGGAAAGCGGCCTCGGTCATCGCCCGCTACCCCAGCAAGATACAGAGCGGTGCTGAAGCCAAGAAACTGGTATGTGGCACTGGGGGTGCCACAGCTGGCACTGGGGGGGTTCCACAGCTGGAACTGGGGCCCCATGTGAGTCCCTGCCTGTAGAACCCTCCCCTGTGTCTCTGGTACTGCTTTGTCCATTCTGGAGTCAGGAGTGGTGAGAATCAAAGCCTTGTGCAAAGGTTTTGCTCTTGGGGGAAGCTTTTAGTGCAGCCCCCGAGTGGCACTGGTCGTGCTGCTCGTGTTGTAGGCTGGAATTCCCTCTGGGCTCTGAATTCTGGGGAGCTTCCCTGTCTTTCCCAAAGTGATTTTTGAAGATAACCTGTTTGTCCTCTCCCCCCAATGTTTAGGATGGAGTAGGTGCTAAAATTGCTGAGAAGATAGATGAGTTCTTATCCACTGGAAAGCTCCGCAAATTGGAAAAGGTGGGTCTTTCCCTTGTGCTCTCTTAAGAGTTGCTTGTCTTTGAAACCTCCTTGCTTTGCCCAATTTCTGCTCTTGTCCCTGGAGGGATTGATGTCAGCCTTAAGAACAATGACCACAGAGTGTATGGTCAGTAGGAACCAAGGAATGAACAGCTCAGCCAAAGCCTCAAAACTGTGTATGTAGGAAAATTCTTTTAGGTTCTACAATCAGCATGAGCACTTCCAGAAGTGGAATTGTGTCTCTGGATTCCTGTGCTTTAAGCTGTTCTCAGCAGGGTGGTTAGTTCTCAGGCACTGTGTTGCAGTGATTTATGATGAGCCCCCCAAGCAGAGTCTGACTGAGCTGATTTGCCTTCTCAAAGGGTTTTTTGGCTTTTGCCAAAGGAGTAAAGGAGGACTTGGCTTGTGTTGTTTGGTTTCTGTAGATTCGACAGGATGATACAAGTGCTTCTATCAACTTCCTGACACGAGTCACTGGCATTGGGTAAAAATTTGCTTGTTCTGTTCTGTTTTGTTCCCCTTCTCCTGTTTATATGATAGATCTATGAAGAGAATTTTGGGGGGTTGTACATAATGAGGCCAATGAGTTAGAGGGGATGATGTGCCCACACTGAGACCCCGTGGTGGTGATGACACCATTGACTGAGGTGAAAGGGTGTAGGATCATCAACTATAGACTTTGTGGGACAGGAGTGGAAAGGGGAAGCTCCTGTTTGCAGGCTGAGAGGGGAAGGAGAGAGAAGCTGGTCAAGAATGGAACCATGGAAGACACAAAAGTGGGAGGGAGAGTGGCCCAGGGTCAAGGTGCTTTGTCATGTTTTGTAAAAGAAGCAAATAAAAAAACCATCAGGGCCCTGGTGCAATGTTCAGAACCCTTGAGGCTGAGGGTGGGCCGTGCAATCACTCAAGCAATTCTGAGAGAAAAAGTGCACAAAAGTTTGAGGATATGTTGGGATTTGAGAATGCCTTTGAAAAACTGAGAAGGGATGCAGAAGGAGCAGCTTGAGTGTTGTCCTGTCTGAGGACAGTGGAAGTTGCCTCTCTTGGTCTGGAATCTGGCAAGAGATGCAGGGAAAAGTAAGAAGGGAGAGTTGCAGTGCCTTGGACCATCCTGTTCAGTGCTGTAAGGGAGATTGCTGCTGTTCCTGATGCCAGACTGCCTTGTCTCTTTGCAGTCCTGCTGCTGCCAGGAAGTTTGTCGAGGAAGGAATTAAGACTTTAGAAGGTGAGTTGGAAATTTGGGTCCTCAGTTCACACCCCAGTGACATGGCATGGTTTTCCTGTCATGCTGCCTCTCCCACAGTGGTTCTGGGGTGGCATTTTTGCCCCAGGCTTTGAGGAAGTGGGTCAGATGCTGAAGTTAGTCTTTATCAGAAAGTGCTGTGTGCAGTTGTGGCCATCCCATCAGCTGCTGCATAGGCAGGGTCAAATTCCTTCCTTTGAGGTTGTTGTATTTTCATTATGTATTCTTTGTGTGCATCATCTTTGCATTGGTGAACACTGACTGTAACATCTTTAGTCCTGAAGTGACTTCTGTGTTTATTTTTTCTCTTCATTGTCCCAGATCTAAGAAGAATCGAGCACAAGCTGACCCATCATCAGAGGATTGGGCTGAAGTAAGTTCTGTTGGGTGCCAGTGCTTGGCTTTGCTTGTGGCCCCTGCAGCCACCAGGGTCTCACCAGGGTCACACCAGGGTCTCACCAGGGTCACACAGGCCAAGGGTGGTCCTGCTCTCTCTCTGTGCTCTGCACACTCCTCAGTCATTCAGAGCTTTGCTTTCGTTGTGTTGGAAGGCTCAGTCTCCCTTCAGAAGGGAGTTCATTCCAAATGTGACAGTAACATAAGTTGTATTCTTTCCCCTGAAACACATTTAATTGACTAAACATTTAAGATGCTACCCCTGCCACTCTCTCAGATACTTTTATTTTTACATATGCAGGTATTTTGAAGACTTTGAGAAAAGAATCCCAAGGGAAGAAATGCTGCAAATGCAGGTGAGAATGTCTCTGTTGAGGATGTGAGGTGCTGATGGCCAGTGAGTGACTGACACCTCTAAACACACATCCTTCCTTTCTACATAGGAAATTGTGCTGAGAGAGATAAAGAAGCTGGACCCAAACTACATTGCTACAGTCTGTGGCAGTTTTAGACGAGGTTGGCACTCTGTGATCTTGTTTATTTGGGGATAATAAGCAAGACACTTTACTGTGTGTGGTGTTGTTCTAGAGGCAGAGGCTGGGCCAGAACCCTTTCCTGCTGGTATTGTCTTGTCTGGTTAGCTCAGTGATGAGGCAGCCACATGAATCCTTGCTTCTGCCCCCATAAATAATGTGTCCTAACATACATTGCTTGCTTTTACATTTGTGCTTTGTTGTGTAGAATAGAGCAAGAAATTCCTGGCTGTTTTCTGTGGTGTGGGGGAGAGAAACTTTCTGATGGAAGAACAAGGTTCTCTTCCTTTAACATCTTTTTTTAACAACTGTCTTGACCAGTGACTATTTCCTACTAGAAAAACATGTTTATAAGAAAAGCTGAGTGTACTTTGTCACAGGCTGAGAGGTTTTTCTGTGCTTCCTCCTCACCCAGGTGCAGAGTCAAGTGGTGACATGGATGTTCTCCTCACCCATCCCAGCTTCACATCTGAATCCTCCAAACAGGTGTGTTTCCAGCTGCTGTGCTTTATTTCCACCAAGATGTGTTTAAGTTCAGAAGGGAGGCAGTCTCAGACTTGTATTGCAGCTTTTGCATCTTCTTGGTGCTGTGATTTTAGGCTCTCCATGTTCAATTTGAGGAGTTGCAATCGTGTCTCTGGTCCATGCTGTGCTGTAACAGCTGGCTGGGTAAGGCAGGGATTGAAGGTGGACCAGGTGTCTCTTCAGGCAGCCAATGTCACTTAGATGAGAGGACAATGTCCTGCTGCCCTTATCATCTTCTGGGACTAACTGAAGTATTAATGGCAGTGTTTTTTTCTTATGTTGCTTCTATAGATTCATAGCTCAGAAGCTGAATTAGCTTTGTCACTTCCAACTAAAAGCAATCTGATGTGGGGTTATTGCTGGAAATTGGTTTTGTGCCCACAACTGTATTTTTACCAGATTTTTGTTAACATTCCCCCCCTCCCCCTGGTCAAATTTCATGTAGAATAATACATATATTTATAATGATGTCCTGTGAGCCACTACCTATAAATAGGCAAAATATTCTTGTTACTTGTGAACTAATTTCTTTTTCTGTGTTGCTGTTCCCAGTCAAAACTTCTGCATCAAGTTGTCCAACAACTGGAAAAAGTCCACTTTGTCACAGATATGCTGTCCAAAGGTGACACCAAATTCATGGTAAGGGCATTTTGGTGATGAGGGAGGTTGTGGTGGGATTACCTTTCCAGCATTGGAAAGGGGACAGATATTTCTGGATAAGATGCATCCCACAGTTATTGTGTCTCTGATTTGCTGGGTATTTCCCCTTAAGTATTGCATGAAGTTTATAAAGCAGTTTGAACTGAAAAGTAGCAGAGGATTTCTCAAGAAAAAACTTCCTGGTTTTTTTAATTTCTATTAGCTTGAGCTAATAGAATTTTCCATACATTTTCCTTGCCTTGCTGATATTTGTGCATGCTGAAAAGCCTGATAATAATCAGGACAGAGAAATGGGAAATGAGAGGTCCTGTGACCCTTCCTGCTGTAATAAAAAGTTAAGAAGCAGTTTTATGCTCCATTAAAGTACAGTCCTCATGGCAATGTAAAAGGGGATTCACTGGACTCTGATACCCAACTGCTGTAGGGAAATATTTAACCAGTTCAGCTGGAATTTACCTTGGCTTTCCAGGATAACTGAGCATTGTTTAGAGGGATTTTTTAAAGGTGAGGAGGTAAAGATTGATCTCAAATTGTTTCATTTCATTTGAGCTCCTTGCCTGCCTCACTTCTCACAGGGTGTGTGTCAGCTGCCAGCCAAGGAGGATGGAACAGCCTATCCCCACAGGAGGATTGATATCAGGTACTCACCCCAAAACCCCCCCAGCCCTGCTCCAGCTCTGCTGCACAGCACCCATTGGCATCAAGTTCTGCAGTCAGATCTCTATTTCCATGTCCAGAACACACCATTTACTGGGTTTCTAATTCCTCACTGTAGAAGCCACTGTAGAACTGCCAGTACCTACAGCAGGTTATTAGCAATAATGCTGTACTTTAAATTAGGATATTCTCTCCAGATTCAGACTTGTGTCCTGTTTTATCATCCTGCTTTGGCATTAACTCTTGGCAGGAGTGCAAGCACCAGAACCAGGTAGAGGTTGAAGAGCAGCAACTTCTGGTGCTTCACCTTTCTTCCATATGCAGTTCTGGGGAAAACAGCTGTGCAGAGCTGCAGAATGAGTGCACATAAAGAGAAAGGAACCCCACATCAGTATCTGAAGGACTGGCTTCCAAGGGCCTTGTATCTTGTTCTAAGTGTGCACTTCTGTTTTTCCCTCTAGGCTCATCCCCAAGGATCAGTACTACTGTGGTGTGCTGTATTTCACAGGGAGTGATATTTTCAATAAGAACATGAGAGCCCACGCTCTGGAAATGGGGTTCACCATCAATGAGTACACCATCCGTCGCCTGGGAGTCACTGGTCAGTGGGGGCCTTGGCACAGGGTGTTCCTCACATTGCAGTGTTTGGGAAACAGTTCTGATAATCACTGCAGCTCATGAAATCTATTTACAGTGTCCTTTCTGGTAGTGGGCACCTTTGTAGGAAGAAGAGGTAGCCTGCTGATGGGCAGGCACAAAGTGACATCTTTGGGCTGCCTGATGTGCTTGAAGTCTTACTGATGGAAAGGTTGTTCTCTCTGTGCCAAGCACAGCTCGTGTGGTTTGCTGCTCTTTTCACAGGATAAGCCATGTCCTTCAGTTGGTTTCTTTTGGAGGGGAGGTGACTATACCCACATGACTCCACATGACTATAAATGTATTTAACTGCACATGGCCCAAAGTTAATTCATTACCTAATTGCCTCTGTCACTAATAGGAATCATCACCTAAACACTGTATGAAAAGGCCAGGGGGGCAGTGAGGTTGTTCTGGTTGGGGTTTTTTTAAGTCTGCTTCACTTAGAGCAGTTTTATCTCAATCTTGCACTGCATTTGACACTTCTGGATGGTACAGACCTTCCACCTTTCAAGCAGCATCTGTGATTTCCTTGCAGGAGTTGCTGGAGAAGCCCTGCCAGTGGAAAGTGAAGAAGACATCTTTGACTATATCCAGTGGAAGTACCGGGAGCCAAAGGATCGCAGTGAATAAATGACTGGGCAGAGATGTTTGCACAGCTCCTTAGGAGCACAGAAAGTGCAGAGTCTTCCTTTGTTCCTGCCAAAACTGTGTGTTACTGGTGGCACTGGGACAGATCAAATCCTGTAGGATTTCCTTTTCACAGCCATGGAATAGTTTGGGTTGGAAGGGACCTTTCAATGTCTTCTAGTCCAACCCCCTGCAATGAGCAGGGACCTCTTCAACTAAATCAAGTTCTTAGAGCCCACTCCAGTCTGACCTTGGATGTCCCCAGGGTTGGGACATCCAGCACCTCCTTTGTATCTTATATATGTACAGGCACAGAATGAGAAAGCAAGCTGTGTCCTGAAGGACTCTTAAATAAGAGTAGCATTTTCAGCTGCTGTCTGTATCTCCTTACCTGTGTTAAGTGTCTTGGAGCTCATGATGAGCACTCTGTGTCCTTCTAACCCTTTGCCCATGGCCATGTGCTGATGTGCCCACTCTCCTGCTGCACGTGCTGTGTGGGTTTTGCCCCCAGGTCTGGTGTAGTCCTGTCCATTGCAGGGCTCTCTGTTTTGTTCAGCTTGCTCTGATGATGAATTGCTGCATTTCCACCACTCCTGTAGGTTCACTCTGCTCTTTTTCATATGCAAACCTGTCAGATCTTATTTTATCCCCCCTATTTAATTGCTGGGAAAGGTAATGACTGTTTTGGGTGTGAGAGGAGGTCTCACCAAGAATGTATCACTAGTTGTATTTGGGACAAATATTCTTTATTGTCAGCCTACTTGACCTGACCTGAATCATAAAACAAAGATGGATATAATACTTTTTCATATTTTTTCTGACTTAAGCTTACAGAACAACTACCTTTTTGCCTGTTCTTATACCATGAGTACTGATCAGTCTTGGTAATGGAGGTTATGGGCTGGTACTCTTGCTTTTCTCTTTATTTTCTTCTGTTATTCATATTGGGAGTTTTAATTATTTTCTGGGAATGCCCCCCAGTGCTAATGGATGCAGTGGTGTGTAAGGTGACTAGAAGTTAACCCGGTGCTATGTGAAGTCTTCTGATACCTCATAATAAAAGTATCGATAGCTGGTATATTTAGTGTTTTCTTCAATAATTATTGAACACCCTGGAGGGTGTTAGTAAGGGTGGCAGTGACTGGGGGGTATGATTGTGCACACCGTGAGGGGTTTGTCTGTCTGTCAGTGTCTATGTCCCTCTGTCCGTCCCTCTGTCCCCTCTGTGCGCGCTCCCGTGCAGGGGCCGTGCCGGGGGCGCGCGTGGGGCGGGCGGCGCATGCGCAGCCGCTGCGCGCTCCCCTCCCCCGCGCATGCGCAGGCGGAGCCGCACCGGAGGCAGCGCGGGCGGCAGGTACGGGCGGGGCCGGGCCGCGATCGCGACAGGGAGCGGGATCGCGATAGTGACCGCGACAGGGGCCGCGACAGGGGCCGGGCCGGGGCGGGCCCCGCGGCGCTGCCCGGCCAGAGCCCCGGGGTGCCCTCGGCGGGCGCCCCCCCAGTCACCTTGGTGCGGCGAGGGCCGCTCGGGCAGGGCCGCGCCCTCAGGGCCGGCTGTGGGCAGGGGGAATGGATAGAGGGCAATGGGCTGTGGGGAATGGGAAAGGGATAAAGGGCAATGGGCTGTGGGAAATGGATAAAGGGCAACGGGTAGTGGGAAATGAGAAATGGGCAATGGGCAGTGAGTAATGGGAAATGGGCAAGGGGCATTGGGCAGTGGGAAATGAGCAGTGGGCAGTGCTGCAGGGCCAGACAGGCCGGCAGGGCCGGGGCTGGGGCGGCTGGCACTGGGGACAGGGACGGGGATAGGGGGAAGGAGAAGGGACAGGGGAAGGGCAAAGGCAGGGATGGGGACAGGGGAAGGAAAAGGGACAGGGGAAGGACAGGGACAGGGGAAGGGCAGGGGTAGGGATGGGGACAGGGGGAAGGAAAAGGGGCAGGGCCGGGGCCGGGAAGAGGGACAAGGGGAGAGGGGAAAGGAAAATGGACAGGGCCGGGGCCAGGGCCGTGGGTAGGGCCGTGGGAAGGCCCGGCCCGGCCCGGAACGCGCCCCCGCCGTTACCGGTTGCATAACGGGGGCGGCGCTCGCGGCTCGGGCGGGCCCCGGTGCTGTCCCTGCAACCCCCCGGTCCTGTCCCTGAAACACCTGTGTGGTGTTAGAGAAGGATTCATGTGTTTTAGCATGAGTTAACCTCGAGGATCTCTCTCTCTCCTTTTAACACTGTTTAAATGCTTCCATAAACCATAACATACACATTAATACACCTGGAGTACAGAACATCTATCTGTATGCTTCAAAAAGAGAAGACATGTTAGGAGCAGAGTGAACAGGCTCACAATTTTCAACATGTCTCAATAGCCCTATGAGAATGAAGTGTAAACAGAAGAGGTTTGTCTCCCAAAAGGGTGACATTTAGATGGAGCAGGGTGGTGAAGTCCTGCTTTACTTGAGGGGTTTTCAGTGAAGCTGGTGTGGAGAGCCCTGAGAGTCTTCAGACTGCTGTCATTTCTCTCTCTAAAGCCCACACTCAGCTGTGCAGGGGGCAGAGGGATTGGAGAGGCAGCTGGCAAGGCATGAAATTGGTAGGGGTGGCATGTTTTCAGAACCTGGGGTGGGGGGTTATTATCTAAGCTCCTGTTTGGTGTAAGATCTCGGCATAATTTGAAAGTTAGAGTAGAGTGATGTCTTTTAAGCTCTGAGCAGGGGAGTCCCAGCTCCCAGAACGTGTTGTGGCTCCACACTGGTCATTGTGAAGCTCACAGGTTGTGTGGTTTAGAGGCCAGCTACAAATCCATGATTATGGAGTGTTCCTGACGTGTTTCCACGGGCTCCAGATCCTCTAAACCCACAGGTATATATAGAATCATGGAATATCCTGAGCTGGAAGGGACCCACAAGGATCATCAGGCTCCAGCTCTATTCATAGAATCACAGAATACCTCAAGTTGGAAGGGACCCATAAGGGTCATCAGGCCTCAGAAGTAGGAATGGCAAAGAGTTACCCCAAAAATCAAATGAAAGAAACATCTCTGATAGCTCTTCTGTTCTGGAGCAGGTGTGCCTTTACATTTATGCAGACTTAATCTAGAAGAGGAGGGCTAATTTTCCACTGGGGAAGAGTTTTCCTACTCCTTTACTGTGGATTTTCTGATGCAAAATCCCTGAATTACTAACATAAAATATGTCACATAAGCTGTGATATCACATGCCTGTCCTTCAGTTTTGTCCTCCAAAATGGTTGTAACCGTTTCCTGTGTTAGGAAATGTAGGGTTTGCTGCTGTGTATGCACAGTGCAGAAACACTGATGGTCACTGCACAGTGTACAGAGGTCTCTTTATATTTTACACATCTCTGAAAAAGCTTTCTAAGAAGTCACAAATGCAGATGGAAGTGACACCTGATTCCCTTTGGGATTGCTCAGTGCTGACGTGACTTTACCCTTTGGGGTCCTGCCAGGAAAGCAGTGTTTGCTCCTTGTCAGAACAGTGATAAGAATCCCATGAGCCCTTTGTGCAGTGTAGGAATGTGAGGCTGACAGAGGTGAAAGCAGTCCCTGGAGTTCAGGGACTCCAAGTAATGGATTGGCCTTTGTGGCCTCCTGGAATCAAAGCTTGTTTGTTACAAAGCTACAGTGACACAAGGATGACTTTGATGAATGTTCTCCAAAGGCCTGACAGGTCCCTGTCACTGAAGCACTCAGGGCCATTTGGAAATGCTTTGGGTACAGTTCAGATTTTATGCTGTTACACCAGAGGTTCTTACAGCTTCTGATGTGTTTCAGATCCAATGGCTGTACCACCACCATACAGTGACTTGGGAAAGGCTGCCAGGGATGTATTCAACAAGGGATATGGTAAGTAAGATGATTGTCAGGATTCTTTCAGTCATTCCTGGGTACAATCAGAAGCTGATGTCAGTGTGCCTTGCTATACAAGCCTTGCTTGTATATTGTGGTGAAACAGGCCCTGTGTGCTGTTCTCTTTTCAGGATTTGGAATGGTCAAGCTGGAGTTGAAGACCAAGTCTTCCAGTGGGATGGTAAGTACAGGTGGCTCTCAACACCACCAGCATGGCACTGGGAGGCCAAATTCCTGAGCTGGTTGGTGGTAGCAACTTGCTAGCAGGTGTTGCTTCTCTTCCATTTCTCATTTTACAACTTGCAGCTGCCTCAGGTGTTGCTGCAGAGCGTGGGGCTGGCAGAGCTGTGCTGCTTTTCTTGGGGCTGGCAAGAATTGTCACCATTTTGGTGTGACTTTCCTCCCCATTCCCATTGATATGTCCCAAAGATGAGTTTCTTCCCCTTGCATAGCTCTCATTTCTGCTTATGAATGCATTTGAGTTCCTCTGCTGTTGTTGGTTTTCCTAGGATTTGGAGTCCAGAAGGACTTTTATCCAAAAGGCCAAGTGGCAAATTAGCTCCACAGTGTAACTTCATATTCACTCATTTCCACTGTGGTTACAATTCAAGATTTAATTAAACCTTAGCAGTCCTTCTGCAGTACCCTCTGTGTAGAATTAGAGGCCTTAATTAAGCTTTAGAAAGTGTTATGATCCCCACTAATGATGGAGAAGTGGAGTTTCCTCTCGATTTCACAGCAGGGCTGGCCAAACCAGGAATGGGTTTCATAATTTTGTCTTTAACCACTGGCATGTATTGTTTACTAGACAGTATTTTCCTTCCCCTGACTCTCAGTTCTGTGCATGCCACCACTTGATGCTGTTCAGATTGATGAGCTGTGCTGCTTTTCGGCCTCCTTCATAAACATCTTTGCCTTAGCTCCCTCCTTCTCTTGCATTCTTACCTTGCAGATGGGGTAAGTGCTGCCTTTTGTGTTGCTGTGTTGTGTCTCACTTGTGCCTTTGGTGGGTTCCCTGCACTGTGCCCCAGGCCCTGGCAGCATCTGGTCTCTGCCCCAGCTGCCTCCACCTCTGACAGCTCTTGGCATGCAGCTTTCCTGGCTGGAAGTTCTGCTTCTCACATAATATGCAACTAGCTAATTATTCTGTCTTCTGAATGGGATGGAACATGAACAACTGTAGGAAGTTCTAAAATGAGCTTTTTCTTTTCCATGCAATTTTCCTTGGATGTTTATCCAGCTGGTAAGAATAGTGACTGTTTTGGCATGTTGGTTCTTTATGGCTTTGTCTGCAAGGTTTTCTGTGGTGCATCCTGTCATTTGTAACCCATTTCATTGGTTTTAGTCCTGTTATTGTGCACGTTGTGCAGTTTGACTGTTCATAGCTCTAGATCTGCTGTGTGATCCATGTATGTAAAGCCATTTGCAATCTTTGTTCAACAATCCATAACAAGAACACTGTAAAAACAGCAGGGGGAACACTAGACATGGTATTGATACAGTTCTCTGTTGCTTCAGTTTTTGTGCTTGTTAGAATTTCTGATGAGCATTCTACTGCAAGAAAATGGGTATTTGGGGATGGAGATGAGGTTGGGAACAAGGTGTGAGCTCTGATTCATATGGGGGTACCAACAGTACTTCTGACTGTAATGACACACAAACATTTGGGTGTTTTCTGTGGACTTAGAAACCAACAGTGATGGTGTGTATTGGCTATAATTGTTTCAGAGATTGCAAGTGGTTTTGCCTCTTAGTTCATGGCATTCCTGAGGAGTGGCAGCCACATCACCTGCAGGGTCAGGGCAGGCTGTGCTTGGCTGCTGCCACAGACTGGGGTGTGACACGGAGCCAGAATGGGTTTGATTTTTCAGCTCCAGAAATGCTCCTCCATGAGATGGTGTGGTGAGACCCTCTGCTTTACACAGGGGAAGATGGATGGCAGCACATGTTGGCTGTGTGCCTTCTGCTTCCAGAAGCAGCTTTAGTTCCTGGCACCTGACAAAATGCTTTTGCCTTTTGATCATATGACAGTGCAATTTTTTTCCCTTTGGCTTTGGGACAAGTGTTTACAGCCTTTCCTTTGCTTGATCAGAGTAACAAACCAAGCCTTTTTAATCAATCACCTGCCCTAAGATCAGAAGAAAGTCACTTCTGAATTCTGATGCAGGTTTGAGATACCTTCACACTGAATATGTGAAAGTGACATTAGAACACTGTAGCAATTATGGGTTTAAGGACAGTCTGACACATCCTGACTTCTGTCACATGGTTTGTAGCTGTAGATGTGTTATAAAACTGCTGTGCTGTTGTAGTAGTGCATTAGCTTAAGTGAGTGTCCCCCACTGCCCCTGTCTGTGTGTAAGGAATGTTACCTGGCACTTCAGAACCTTTTAGTCTTTGTATATTTGTACAATCAGCAGAGTCCAGAATGTACAAAGCATCCAGGAATACTGTCCTGGAATGCCAAGGATCTGCAAAATCAGGGTGCCAAAGCTTGGATGTATTTGCAGTGGATCCTGCCATCTCTTAAGCACTGTATCTTTCAGTATTTCAACTTCAAGGGAGACATAACCTGGAAATGTAATGACAGGTTATTTATCTTTCTTCAAGGGCAATATTTTAGAGATGGGGATAACAAACGTCAGGTTGCAGTGGTCAGTGTGGAAAGTATCAGTTCTCCAGAAGATGTTTTCATTGCTGAAACATGGCAGACAAAAATAATTACAATGAAGAAACACAGGAGCTGTTTGGAGAAATGGGGGGAAAATACATTTTTTTTCTCTTTGCTGTTCATCTGACACTTCAAGTTGGTGGTAGGATTGCTTTTCCTAAGGCAGAGTGGATTTCCAGGACTGCACGAGGTGCTATTTCATCTACAATTGGCACAGTACTAGTAAGATGATAAAGGGAATTAGAGGAGATGGGGAGGAATAATCCAGGGATATAAACAGCTTTGTATCCCAGGCAAGTACCTCTTTGGGTATGGATTCATGGGAAGGTACAGAGCAAGTTGTGGAATGTAGAAATAACAACTGTCACTTTGGCAAAAAAAAACAAATTGCAGGAAAAGGCTTCTTTGGTGGATAAGTTTGGGGAAAAGAGCAGTAAAGATGGGAGGGGAGCAAGTGACCAGCTCCTGGTGCAGATGAAAAGTGAATGAAGGTGTCAGGTCTTTGTGTAACAGAGCTTTTCCAACCTGAGCTAGTTCCAAAGCTCAGCACACCTCAGGAAAAGAAATATTCAGAGCAGAGATGCCAAAAGCAGTAGCTTTTTGTGATGCAAAAATAATTCTTTTAGTTGGGGACAGGGAAGTGGTGGCAGTTGTGAGTGCCAGACTTGGCAAGTGGGAGACTGAATGGAATTAAATACCAGGAGTGCTGAAACTTGTGCTCTTGACAGGACTTCACTGCAACTGGTTCTTCCAACGCAGAGACGGGCAAGGCTTCAGGCAGTCTAGAGACCAGATACAGGTTGAAAGAGCATGGACTTATATTCACCCAGAAGTGGAACACAGACAACACGTTGGGAACAGAAATTGCTGTGGAGGATCAGGTAAGAGGAACTCTGAATGATTCCTGAGCTACTCTATGGATTGTTGGAACAGTGAGGAATAAACAAACATGAACTGAATAGTTTTCTTTCTGTAACAGTTTCTCAGTTTTCTAGATTTGACAATAACATGTACAAAGTCTGTGCTGTTAAAGGGCCTCATTGTGGGAAGAAAAAGTCCAGTTTTTAATCCCTCATCCTGCAGCCTCTTCAGATTTCGTGTAAAATGTGGGAGGCACTGTGGTGGTGGTTTGTTTTCTCTTTAGCCAGGAAGTAGAGCTGTAGTAGTGGAGTAGAACAAACCATGTCTCAGCAGAATTCTGAGCAGATGTTTGTTTTTTGTTGCAGTTGGCTGGAGGATTGAAGGTGGCTCTTGACACTACATTTGTACCAAACACAGGGTAAATACTTCCTATTGCCTTTATCTAAGGAATGCTAGAATTTCCTGTGACTTTTAGAGGTGCTCATTCTGGTCATTGTGTAAATGCTCAACACTTAATTGGAGAATATTCTGCAGTCACTGTAGAACATTCTGCAGGCAGAGGATAACACTGGACTCAGAAGGACCAGGTCTGCTAAAAAGGATTTTGGCCAGTGGCACATTTGTTGTTTTGCAGTAGGTGCTGGATCTCTAACTCTCCCCTTACACAATTAGATCTTTTGGTGGGGAGAGTGGCACCCCATGAATATCCATAATGCCAACTTTATCCTTATCCTGTGCCCTCTTCAGTACCAGTTTTGAGTAGGCATTACAGTCATTTCATTAACTGGCCTTAAGGGACATACATACCTGACTAAAACCACATGCAATACATGGCCTGTTTCTCTCTGCAGGAAGAAGAGTGGAAAGTTGAAGACCTCCTACAAAAGAGAACATCTTAATGTAGGCTGCAACATAGACATTGACCTCGCTGGCCCAACCATCTATGGCTGGGCAGTGCTGGGCTATGAGGGCTGGCTGGCTGGCTACCAGATGGCTTTTGATACAGCCAAGTATAAGCTTTCACAAAATAACTTTGCCTTGGGGTATCAGGCAGGAGACTTTCAGCTGCACACTAATGTGTAAGTATTATCTGAGCCTAGAAAATCATTATCACAGGAGCCAAATGATAGAATAGTTATTTGTGGACTCAGGTCAAAGGTAGGTGGATGGAAGAGGATGCTCCTTTGTTTCCAAATAATTTGAATTCAGTGTTTTTAAATAAACAAGGCCAGGCCTGACACACCTCCTTCTGTTACAAACAGGAACGATGGCACCGAGTTTGGTGGGTCTATTTATCAGAAGGTTAATAATAAGGTTGAGACCTCAGTCAATCTTGCCTGGACTGCTGGCAGCAACAACACACGCTTTGGTATCGCTGGCAGGTACCAGCTGGATGAGAAGACTTCCATTGTGGTAAGAGTTGTGTTCCAGAAAGGAGTATTTTAAACCCCCATAAATAAATATTTGTGTTATGAAGTAGTCCCTTTAGTTACTGAAGAAGTATAGTAAATGTCAAACTGTGGCTTTTGTTGGGGTTCAGATTTAATTTGGGACCTCACAGGTTGTACTTGTGAAATTATGGAAAAAAAAATAAATCTAAACTGTAATTTTGTCCATAATGAAAACGTCTGATCAGTATGTTTGGGGCCCTGCAAAATGTGTTTCAAAAGGTAAGGAAAGGACACCATTTGAGGGATTGCTTAGCAGGAAACTCTTGAGAAAAGACTGGAATAGGAATAGAGATTAGTCTGCAAGACTGTGAGCGTTTCTACCCAGTGGGTAAATGCAGTGCTCTCCTCTCTCCTGCAGGGGAAAGTGAACAATGCCAGCCTCATTGGACTCGGCTACACCCACGCCCTGAGACCTGGTATGTAAAGTGTCCCTGGGAGCAGCAAAGGGCATCAGGGACCACACTGGGGGTGCTTCACTGTCAGCTTTAGAACAGGAGAGATGGAAAATGAGCTCAGAGTTTGACACAGACTCAGAGCAGTAAAGGATGTGTTTGTACAGAAATTCCTGCAGCAACTAAGACACATTTGTGGGGTGGAGAGAGGAGGGAGGGCACTGCCCAGGGGTCTCAGTGTGTGATGGGTCTCATGACTTGCTTTCATAGGTGTTAAGCTGACCCTCTCAGGCTTGATTGATGGCAAGAATTTCAATGCTGGAGGTCACAAAATCGGGCTGGGATTTGAGCTGGAAGCTTAACACAGCTTTAAGTGAAGCAACTGGTGGTGCTCTGGAAGAAGGCAAAGTATACCCAGTGTGTTCCGGCCTTAATATTACTCTGAAATTTGAAGAAGTGTGAACTTTCTACTCTTCCAAAGAACGACTTCAACCCAACGCTGAAGGTCCAGAGAGTGCCAGCACAACAAAGGAAGACACTTGAAGGCATGCATGGAAGTTGTGATGTTTGTGCCACATTTCAGTTTCCTCTATTTTAAATCTGTTCCTAAAAAAACAGAAGCAAATCCAACCTCTCCCCCTTATTGTATTGCATTTTGCATGTCCTATACTTCACAGCCTTTTGTAAAAGGTGGTCTCTGTGCTGTAGTGGAAATTTGGGTTTACATCAGAATGAAATAAATTGGTCACAGTCGGAACAGAAGGTTGGTGTGTCTTGACTCTTAGCAAGTTTTTTTCTTTTGATGCAACTTCAGATAATCTGCAAATGCTTTGTCACAGCCTTCCTGTACACTGAGCATTTCCTGCTCCTGGGGTTTCTAGGAGAACATCCTTACACCTCTCATGTTTTAGAGACCTGCACAGTGAAAGCAGCTTTTTCCATTGAAGTGTTATTGAGGGTATCAAAAAGAGCAAACCAAAAGTTTACATGGTTTAGGTAATTCCGTTCCCATATAGGAAACAAGTATTAGATAAGTACAACCATTACACTTAAAGGAAAAAAGTGCAAATCAGCAAAGTTAAGAAATAAGTTCACAGTTCCAGTATATTACAGAGGTGACATCTACCAGTGACTGGGCATACATTGTCCATTGTTCCATTAGAGAGCCTAAAATGCAATAAAGCAGCCACAAGTGATGCCTGAGGGAAGATACATCAGGACAGAGGATAAGAATATCTGCTGCCTTAAGGCACAATTAATTAAGAACATTTTCCAAGCAGTGAGGACAGGCATTTCCTGCTGCATCTTTGTGAACAGTGTCTGGGAGGTGGATACTAAAGCGAGGCCTGGGTGTGTCACAGAGCAGAGGTGACAGGAGGAGGAGGCACTTGATCTTCCCTCCTTGGGGGCAGCAGCTGTTCACACGTGGCTTCCCAAAGTAGCATCTTCAGAGGTGACTGAGGAGATTTTACATCTGGGTTTGTTCTGCACTGTTTGTTTCTTCTACCTGAAGCCAGCTCCAGTCTAGAGCCTGAGGAATAAAGAGAATTGAAGAGTTCAACACTAACTTACAGCTCAGCTTGCTCTAGAATAAAAGAGAAGCAAGTTACGAGAATTAAAACTTGCTCAATATAGTTTCATGATGAGCCCTGTGTCTGCTGTAAAGGAAACCCTGAAGTTACTCATTCTCTAGTGTTTTACTTTCTTTTAAACATTCTGCATCATTGAACATCCCTGCCCACCCCTCTATTGCCACCAGATTTGAGTGCAATTTTACACCAGCCAGGTATCTCCCCCACAAACACCAGTGCCATCCTCAGAGAAGGGTGAATACATTACCATGAAGCTCTGCTCCTGATCCTTCATTGTGTCATACATCACATCTTCTAGTTGGCTACAAAGTGTCTGTGATTCCAGCAGTAGCTCCTCACTGTAATGACAATTATTACCATTATTTTCTGTGGCAGTTTAAAGAGATGCTGCCCCTGCCTCAAATATGTGTCAGTGCACTGAGGTCAGTCAGGGCATCAGCTCATAGTGCAACTGGGAAAGTTCTGGCATTCCCAGATTTACTGGGAGAGGGGCAAGAAAATGGGGGTTTATTATGTGGAGTCACTTTTGCTAGAGAAAAAGCTGCAGAACAGCCTCTAAACTACAGGAATTAAGCCATGTGCAAATAAACCAACCAAGGCCTCTCATTCCAAGGGGTGTCCCAGCTCACTGGTGGCAGAGTACTCCAAGTGAGCCCAACCATTCCAGATTAAGGGAAAAAACCCTAAAACCTTTATTATGGAGGCAAAGGCAAGTGAACCTATAAATTCCCCTTTTTTTCATGAGGAGGATCTGAAGCCCCAGGGAGTCCAACCACTAGGGAAACCAAGCCTGTTTCCATGAAATCTGAACACAAACTATATAAAGTGAGGAAACCTGTGTGCTGTTCTTTCAGGAAGCAGGAAGGCCAGCTTGGTGGTGCTGGCATTAACAGCTCCAGAACTCCAGGCTCTGCCTCACCTTTTCCTGACAGATTCTGCTAAGCTGTAGGTGTCAGAAGGGACCTGCAGCAGCAGCTGCCCAGGGCTGCCAAGGCGAGATGTGCTCATGCTCTCTGGGCCACCAGTGACAGGACCACGGACTTTACTCTGAAGAGAACACAGAATATTCAGATTGCAATTAATTCCACTGGCTTTCAGCAGGCAGGAGTATTGAGCCAACCTGGAATTTGGCTTTAATACTAATTCAAAATAACTAAGAACTATAGGACATCCTCAACTTACTGTTATTTCAGTAACCTGTGCTACAGGTTAAAGTGGAGTTTTTAGTTTACTTACACAAGCAATTTTCAGCAAGTTCCACAGTTCTTTTTGTCGTTTCTCCTGGAGCCTAACAACTGTTTCCTGATCTTCACTCATGAGATCCATCACTTTCTCCACTCTGGGGAACAATTCCAGTGCCTTCTGCTTGCAAACTACAGTTTTACTATTAAAAAAGTAAAAAGCAATCAGATCACACATGGGCCAGTGAAAAAGTGGAACATTTCTGAAGTTACTTGTTCCCTGTAATGCTGCAAGATCTCATTACCTGCATGCACAGGGTGTTAAACATTCTCCTGCTGAAAGAGAAAGTGCTTTCTCTCAATACAATCTACAAAGCTCACCTGAGCTGAGCATAAATGACTCGAACTTTTTTCTCAAAGGTCTGGATTGCCTGTAGGAGCAGCCGTACTATCTCCTGGCTGTCACCACTTGTCCTCTGATCTGCAAGGAGAGCCAGAGTGTCACACAGAAAGGCAGGCTGACAGGACACAGTGAAAAAATTCCTTGTTTCCACTGCTGCTTTAATCCTGAAACCTCCCAAATTTAAATGGGATGAACTGCACGGGATTTCAGCCACCCTCTTGGAAGTTTTCAGAACAGGAAAGCAGAGCTGGGACTGCACAGCTGCTCAAAGATCAGCCAAGTCTTTCACCCTTCCTACACAGAAGCAGCAGCAGATGCTTGTGGAACAGCCTGCTCTGAGAAGAGCTCCAGGGGAGCTGCAGGAAGAGCTCAGAAGGTGCCACCAAAGCAAGGCTGGCCTAGGGTAAAAGTGACCCCCTGACTCCCCTCTCCAAACCAAGGTGAGATCAGCAGATTCCACATGCAGCTAAGGCTGTGGGCAGGCCTACAATGCAGAGGAAGTTCTCTCAGTGGCCCTTATTACATCTCCAAAGTTACTATCCCTGCAAAGCTGACCTTGAGTTAAAATGTCTCTTACCTCTTGGCTTCTCTCTCAGCCTCCGGTACAGCTCTCTGGCTTGTTCTTCTCTAGAAGAAAAAGACAGAGAAAACAAATGGCTTTTCAAGAACCAAAATTAAGAAGAGACATTTTGAGAACTCAAATCTTTTCTATACCAGTCTGCTGTTTCAGACCAGTGACACAGGGGTCAAAAACTGCCTTTATTGCTGAAGTCCTCCCAGTCCCCCATAGTTTGGGCAGAAGAAACAGCCCTTCCACCGTCCTGCAGTGGGGCAGCTTAGCTAGAAACAGCCCTGCATCTGAAGTTCAAGGAACTCACAAATCCTCCAGGGTTCCTCCTTGTTTTCGACCTAGTGGGCTTCTCTGCAGGTCCACAATGTCTGTCTGCAGGGCCATCATCCTCTTCACGAGCTGATCCACATCATCCTCCTGAAAGGAGGGCACAACATAAGCAACATGACAATCTCATACTTTGACACACTCCCACTCCTATCAGCTCTTCAAGGACAAGTGAGAACACAGTCCTTGGCCCTACTTGCAGGGGTGACACTGTCTTTTGTCAAAAGGCTTGAATGCCTTCCTGGGAGCAGCTGCAGAATGTGCCTCAAGAATGGGAAACTGTTGCCTTTCCAAAATTCGAGACTGATGCCTAAAATCAATCATTAACATCCCATCCAGTTTAACCTGTGATCCATATCCTCTTTTCAGCCCTCCAGGACTGGGTTAGTAGGACATTTGAGTGCAACCACTGCAAAACCTCCTCTCACATTGCCCAAGATCTCCCTTCTTACCCCAAGCCTTAAAAAAGAGTGAACTTCATGAAGTACAAGTAATGGATAAAAGTGGTGCCACCCAAACCAAGGCAATATGAAATGTGGAATCATTCCAGACACAAGAAGTTTCTATTGAAGGGGGGACAATGAAGAATAAAAAGGGGGAAAATATAATAAAACAAGCCTCTTTTTCTTTAGGATAAGCAGTTCTTTAGGAACATACCCGCCCACAAAGTTCTACAGCTTGTTCCATCTCCTTCCAGGCAAGCAGCAGCTTCTCAGAAGCTACAGGAAGGCAAGAAGAGGGATTGGATTTCTCAGGTGTACAGAGATGGGTATTTTGTGGGAATAAGAGGCACAAAAAGACCTGTTTCTCAGATGCTGTACTCACTAATTCCAAACTCAATCTGCTCTTTATACTTTTCCAGATCGATCTGGATGCTTGTTTTAAAGAAGTCCAGCTTTGCCTTCAGCTGCTGAGAAAGGCAGGCCATAGAATTCTTCATCTTGGAGAGGGCACTGTTGTAACGCAACAGGTTCATCCTGTGTGGACAAGGTCCTGTTACCCCCCAGACTAAAAATGCAGCCCCCACTCACACCCAGAGTGGACACCTCAGGGACAGCAGTTGTGCCACCCAGCTTTCCATTACAACTTTACAGCTCCCCCATTCCAAGAGGGTGCCTTTTCTGCCCCTGGCCCTTGAGCAGAGCCCAGGGCAGAGGGAGGGGAGGGTGCCAGGCAGTGCCCATACATGGCTGCTCGCTGCCCCTGCTGCAGCCGGTTACAGTCCTCCTTCAGCCTGCGGATCGTGTGCCAGATCTGCCCCCACACCTTGCGCAGCTGGAAGAACGGCAGAGTCTTCTTGGGGTCCTGAACTAGAAACAGAGGAGGGGGCAGGGAGCGGGAGAGATACACACATATCAACATGAAGCCTAAAAGCTGTGTTATCACATGACAAAGCAGTTCCAAACATTTCTCCTTTAGGGGGCATGTCACCTCCTGCACAGCCTACAGCTGCCTAACCCCTCATCAGTTCCCCCATATCAAAACCAAACAGTTAATTTGACAGGTTCAATGAATGCTATGCCAGTCCATCTTGCTGCTCCTTCAGCCCCAATATGCAAAAGCTCTCTCTACTCTTTGCACATGATACAGAGCCCAGGCTGCCCTCCCAACACAGGCCACCCCTCCCAGCCACATTAGAGAAGGTCCTTACGGATGCAGTCAACGCTTTCTGGATGGGGACGTAAGGCCACCTGAGCCTCGTAGGAAACCTTCTTGTTATCAAAGAGGAAGAGCAGGTCTGTGTCTGCAGCTGCAGTATCATTCACCTGCACAAGACAAAAGATCCAGCTCAGTTCTCTCAGATAAAGCAAACCTTGTTAATACCATAACCAGAACATTCCTCCTCAGCCAAACAGAGAACACCAGAGGCAAGAGCTATTATGTCTGTGTAGTTATTATGACAAAAGCCTGCCACAACAGCAGGGAGTGCTGTGACTCCAAAGTGAGAGCAGTGCCTGCTGGTCCACTCAGCAATAAGAAAAGGAGCATCCAGACTCACCTTGCTATCAGCTATATGTTTAGTGACCAACTTCTGAGAAAACAATTCAAGTCCTGCTTCCTGCAGCAGCTCCTGGTCCTGTTCTGCAATTCCTGTGTCTGACTGGATCCTCGCCTTCACACTCTCCAGAGTCTCCTCCTCTGTCACAGGGTAGGTGTGCACAGTCCCCGTAACCATGTTCAGAACATGGAGCAACTGCAACAGCAGCATGGCATGAGAGAGGCTGAAGATACACTGGTCATGTTTGAGCAGGGATCAGAGATCAGAGAAACTGGCCACCTATAATAAACTGTTCAAAGCACTTGGTGGGCTCAGCAAGTCACTCTGCAGCAAACATTATGCCAGTCTTTGTCCTCCTCCATGGGAGGCCACATGGCAATTAAACATCTTCAGCCACAGAATCCTCTGCCAGAGTAGGGAACTAAGCACACACAGAAGCTATTTGCTACTCCCAACAAGCTCAAAGAAGCAAGAGGAAAGACCTGTCACTAATTGTCAGGAGACAGCTCTGGGAGTTTCTGTGCCACTCCTCCTCCTAGGTCTCTGACTACTCAAGCATCTTCTCTCATGGGCTACAGGCAACTGCTCTGTGGAAAACTTTTCAGGGTAATACAGACCCACTGCTCACCTTCAAGTTCAAAATGTCATCCAAAGCTTTGAAACACCCGTAGGGTCCATAGGTAGGATCTGTTCCTCTCTGACGTGGGTGCCACATTAACATGAGTTGCAGCCATTTCTCCAACCTCCCAGACAAGACACTGAACAATCAAGATCAGAAGGGGATTTGCAGTCACCATATGGCCTGGTCTCTGCAGGAGCACTGACAAACAACTGCCCCCACCCCATCCCCCAGCACTCCACATCACAAAGGCAGTGTTTAGAAGGCAGAAACAGAGACTCACAACCACACAAGTCTGACAAGTGACACAAGTGCTGTCTGTGTCATGCACTCAAATCCTTCACAGATTAACACAGTGTATAATATAAATCTGGGCCTTATGCAGAAGAATCAGTTTATGCCAGCATGACACTCTCTAGTCCTCACCTGTTTAGATTGTTTGGGCAGGGTAAACTGCTAGAAAATTTGACTTCTCCAGATAAGTCTTCTGAAACAACAATATCCAGCTCGCTCTTCTGACGCACTTTTGTGTGCCTAAAGAATTCAAGCAAGTACAGTGGTGACTCAATCAGCTGCCTTTCCCACCCTGCACATTAGGAGGCTCTTAAAGCTGCTCTGGACAGAGAGAATACAGATGCCACTCTGTTACCTGCCCTGCAGGAGTCAGACCTTATCCCAGAGAGCAAGTATCAGGAATGCTGAACTTGCTCAGGTAGGTCAGACTCCTGTGAAGGGAGTCAGTCTCCATAGGGGCAAGGAACACAGAGGTATTACCCTAAGAAGGAAGGGGCCACACTCTTCCTGTAACCAGGACAGACCCATGGGGTCCACCCCCATCACCTGGCCCTGGCTCACTCACCACTGCACTGGTTGCCAGTTGGGCAGGAATGGTCTGAAGCCTGTAATGCACTCGAAGGCCAGTGTGCCAAAGCTCCAGTAATCCACTGTCACTGTGTACTTCTGCTGTTCCAGCAGCTCTGGAGCCTGAGAGAGTTACACATGTAAGACAAAGCCACCCATCTCTTGGCTCTCTCCATCTCTTAACAGCTCACTAATGTTGGTACAAGAGATTAAAGATGTTAGGGAACACTGCCTCTCACAAGCTTTGAGACCCTCCCAGTGGTTACTGGCACTCTTGCTCAATTATTTATAACAGACATAGCCAGCAGACACTGAAAACCCCATGTTAGCAAAAAAAGGGTCACCTTTGCTAGCTGCAGCACCCCAAATGCACCCCATTCCAGCACAAGTGCTTCATCCCAGCCCAAAGCTTGGTAAGAGTTAATTCTACCCCACTAAAAAGCAGTAGCTGCTCTTTTAGCTGAATTCCTTCCTTACCAAGTATTGCAGAGTCCCAACAAAGGATGTGCACAGGCTACCCTGATCCAGCTCCTTAGCATAACCAAGGTCAATGATTTTGTGTATTAACTGAAACACACAACAGAGAGTCAGAACACTAGACTGGAGTCCTGTTAAAAGCACATCACACAACAGAAAGAAAAGGCTCAGCTCTTCAAAGGTATGCAGGAAATGTGCCAGTGAAGAGATGGAAGCAGAAATGGGAAGCCACTGTAGACTCCTAAAACTGCAACATTTGTGAAGTTGTCACTGGCTCAACACACACTTAGCAGTTTTGTCTCCAGCTCTTTCCAATCTTTGGTCCAGCAGTGCAGTCTGGTTCTCTGCTTAATGGTTGAAAGTCAAAATGTCAGGTGTTAAGAGATGTCTAGCACAATCTCTCCTTTCAGCTGCACATGGAATACTGTCCATCTGACACACCAGCCTGAGACAGCTGCCATCCTGGGCTCAGTGCTCTTGCAGAGGGACATGAAGCACATGCGTGTTCCTCCCACACTTTACTTGCCTGTGCAGGTAGAGACATCTGGTTCCTGCTTACCCTTTGCTCTCCTTGTTGTAGCACAATGTTCTCTGGTTTCAAGTCTCTGTGGATGATCCTGTTCTCATGAAGGTACCTGAGAGCTGAAGCTGAGACACAGAAAAAGCCACTTTTAAGAGCATAATTAACAGTCCCCAGCACAAGCTCAGTAAGGATTCAGTTCTACCTTGTATAATCACGGCTTTTGGGTCAA
Source organism: Lepidocolaptes lacrymiger (assembly GCA_035584035.1). Taxonomy (NCBI): domain Eukaryota; kingdom Metazoa; phylum Chordata; class Aves; order Passeriformes; family Dendrocolaptidae; genus Lepidocolaptes; species Lepidocolaptes lacrymiger. Next base: position 3,514,825 of record JAXCLP010000060.1, on the reverse strand, counting down.
ATCTTGTGCAGTGAAACACTTAAGTTCCCCCATATCCTTCTTGTAAACTGTAATAACACTGGCTAGCTTCAAACCAGCAGGGACCTCCCCAGACTCCCAAGACCTTGGGCAGATAGTCTGACCTTTTATGATCTTGATTAAGATGAAGTTATTAAGGTCATTGATGAATATTCATAGAGTGGATTCAGCACTAAAAGAGTCTCCACAGTTCAGACAACTGGAGGTGCTGCTACCACTTACCAATATCAGACAACAAGATGAGAATAGCTTCCTCCTGCAAGCCACAGCAGTTCTCCAGCTGATTCAGGTACTGCAAGGAAACAACACAGAATGTAGTCTTTCCCTCCTCTTATCCTGAGCGAGGTTCACAGCCCCACAAATTCTCAGGGATGCAAGAAGTTCAAGCAAAAGCAGTTAAATTCTCTAGAGGCACGAAACTCTATGGTCTGTAACCTCTGAGAGCAGCAATTACAGCTTCAGGCCTTGGTCTAATTGCATGGGAGGATAAAAGAGCAGGTGAAAGATGTCAGAGCCATTCCATTCTCCTTGCTCCCTCCTTGTTAGCCATTTACTCTGTGTGTGGCAGTACCAGCTCAAATCTCAGCTCTAAGCTTTGGGTTTTCTCTATAGGCACACAATAGCAAAGGTCAGAAAAACCTTAGGATTAGAATTATCCTGTGTTATTTTTATCTCTGACAGACAGGAGTGAATCACTTCCAGGAGGGGTACAGCCTACACATGTACCCCATGCTACCATGGTCCTGGCCATACTCACACGTGCCCTCATCCTCCACATACAAACTCCTCACAGTGCCACTTGCAGCAAAACAAATGCAAAAGGTTTCACAAAAGCTGAACATAATATCAATGACCAACATTTGCTGATGTCATAGCTAGGAAGCATCAGGATGTAAACCCAAAGATTTTAAGGGAAAACTTCAAGAGAACACCTGGGATCAGCTGAGAAGCTGATGGAGCCCTGGGTCACCTTCCCAGGGACCTCACCTTGCGGAGGTCCCCGCCTTGGCAGTACTCCATGGCCAGCAGGGGCAAGTCATTTGGTGCCAGCTTCTGCATTCCCTCGGGGACATCCCGGGCAGCCACCACATTGGGATGGTTGAGCCTGAGGAATGAAAAACAGTGTATGGACACTGATACTCTGCAACCTCCACAGGGTTTCACATGCTCATGGGCATCTCTCTGCACCCTACATGCACACGGGTATCACTCAGAGCCCCCTACACGGCCACTAATCCTTTCAGAGGCTGCACTAGTGAATCCTGAAGGTCTGCAGTGTGCCCACCCTTCACAGGCCCAGCCTCACCCTTGCAGCAGTGCATTCCCCCAAGGTGTAAGCACAACACACCAGCCAGGAAGGCACAGCCACAAACCCTGCACAGGAGTGCCAGGCACAGTGTGCTGCCACCCTCCCTCCAGAGCACAGCAGAGCCCCTGCAACCCCAGGGGCGAATCCATCACCCCAACAGGGATATTCAGTGGGACACACCCCCATAGAGCAGCCCCACAGCCCCACACAACAACCACACAGAACACCACACAGCAGCCTCACAGAGTCCCACAGCAGCGCCGTACAGCCCCACAGAGCAGCCCCACAGAGCAGCCCCACAGAACCCCACACAGCAGACCAAACAGCCCCCCACACAGCAGCCCGACACAACCACACACACAGCCCCCCACACACGGCACCCCACACAGCCCCATACAGCACCCCACACACCACAGCCCCACAGCACCACCCACACACAGCACCCCACACATAGCCTCACACAACTCCACAGAACCTCACACACAGAACCCCCCACACATGGCACCCCCCCCACAGCCCCCCATAACCAGGCCCGTCCCCTCCCCGGGGCCCAGCGCGGCCCAGCCCGGCCCTGCAGGGCCCCGTGCCCGTTCCGGCCTCCCGGCCCGGCCTCACCTCTTCATGATCTGTATCTCCAGCGCCCAGCGGTCGCGGTTTCGGGGGCTCAGCTCCTGCCGGCACTGCTTGATGGCCACCTGCTCGCCGGTGTCCTGCGGGCACAGCGCTCAGCGCGGGGGGCTCGGGGGGCTCCCCCTCCACCCCACCCCGTCCCCTCCCGTCCCCTCCCGTCCCGTCCCCGCCGCTCACCCTGTTGTGCCAGCGCACCACGTTGCCGAAGCCGCCGGTGCCCAGGCGCTCCCGCATCTCCCAGGGCCCGCAGGTGAGGGCCTGCAGCGCGCCCGGCCGGCTCATGGCGGGGCCGCCTCACGGCGCTTCCGCCCGCCCGCCCCGAAGGGGCCGGACCCGGCAGGGGAAATGGCCTCGGAACCTGCCGGGATGGGGCGAGCCGGGCCGGGGGGTCTGCACGGACCGAGGGAGGTGTGGGGGGAGCGGCGGGGGGCGGCGGGGGGCGGCGGGGGGGGGTTATTGCCAGGGAGGG
>JAXCLP010000060.1:3435636-3461174 GCA_035584035.1 Lepidocolaptes lacrymiger | reverse complement strand
CCGAGCGAAAGGGGGGCTGTGTGAATGGGGGGGTGCCCCTGGGTGGGGGGGTGGGGGGCAGCGGGTTTGGCAGCGGAGCGGGGGGTCTTGACCAGAGGTTGTGGCGGGGAGGGTCGAGGGGGAGCACGGGGGGCTCGCCTGGTTTGGGGGGCTACGGGGGAAAGGGGGTGTGGGGTGTTCTACTGGTCGGGGGGATGGGGAGGGCTCAGGTTTTAGGGGGTCCCGCATGGCACAGGGGTTGTGAATGCCCACCTGGTTCGGGGGATAGGGGAGGGCTGAGGTTTTAGGGGGTCCCACACGGGCTGTGAATGCCCACCTGGCACAGGGGATGGGGAGGGCTGAGGTTTTAGGGGGTCCCACACCCGCAGGGGTTGTGGAGGACTGAGGTTTTAGGGGGTCCCACACCCATAGGGGCTGTGGATGCCCACCTGGTTCGGGGGATGGGTAGGGCTGAGGTTTTAGGGGGTCCCACAGGGCACAGGGGGTGTGGATGCCCACCTGGTTCGGGGGATAGGGGAGAGCTGAGCTTTTAGGGGGTCCCACAGGGCACAGGGGTCGTGGATGCCCACTTGGCCCAGGGGATGGGGAGGACTGAGGTTTTAGGGGGTCCCACACCCACAGGGGCTGTGGATGGCTGAGGTTTTAGGGGGTCCCACACCCACAGGGGCTCTGGATGCCCACCTGGCCATGGGGATGGGATGGGGTGGGTGTCACACAGGCCATGGGGGGCTCACCTGGGCAGGTGGGCATCAGTGGGGAGCAGCCCTGGGGGGTTCCCCGGGCAGGATCGGGGGGTGCTGAGTCCGGGGGGGATGCGGAGGAATCAGCAGCGTGGATTGGGGACCAGAAGGGCCATTGAGCCCTGCGAGGTGCCAGCAGCACATGGCCGTGTGAGGCTCGGAGGTGACGCTTGACCCGTCCTGCCCAGCGGGGATTTCCAGTCCCTTCGCTCCCAATCCTTGCTTTCCGCTCGGAACGGGCTTCCCGGCGTGTTTTAAGGCACCGGGGTCGGGTGCGGGCGGCTCTGGGCTGCCCGAGGCAGGAATGCTGCCTTCTCCGACTTGTCCAAGGGATGGCCAAACCCCCGGCACCGCTGCCTTTCGCCAGGGAAAATCCCATTCGAGGGTATCACATTTCCCTGCGTGTGGATTGGGTGTTGCTGCGGAGGGATCGAAATTGTGTTGGTGTCTGAAGTCGGGGCGATCCTGCCCGGAGTTTTATCCCGGGGATCCTTCCCTGAGTTTTATCCCGGGATTCCTGCCCTGTGTTTTATCCCGGGGTTCCTTCCGGGATCCCTGTCCTAAGTTTTAGCTCTGGATTCCTGTCTTGTGTTTTATCCCGGGGATCCTGCCCTGAGTTTTATCCCGGGGTTCCTGCCCTAAGTTTTATCCCGGGGATCCTGCCCTGAGTTTTATCCCGGGGTTCCTTCCCTGCGTTTTATCCCGGGATTCCTGCCCTAAGTTTTATCCCGGGGATCCTGCCCTGCATTTTATCCCGGGGTTTCTGTCCTGAGTTTTATCCCGGGGTTCCTTCCCTGCGTTTTATCCCGGGATTCCTTCCCTGCATTTTATCCCGGGCATCCTGCCCTGCATTTTATCCCGGGGATTCTGCCCTACATTTTATCCCGGGCATCCTGCCCTGAGTTTTATCCCGGTTTTCCTTCCCTGCATTTTATCCCGGGGATTCTTCCCTGAGTTTTATCCCGGGGATCATCCACTTCCTTCTGTATCTCGTTTATCACATATCTGATGAAGTCAAGCCTTGCTAAAACGGTCACCTAAAGGCAAACTTTAACAGCCTTGGGTTTTATCCCCCTTTTTTTTTTTAAATCCATATTTTTTAGTGAAAGGGGAGGGGAGCTGCTCCGGAGTGGTGGGTGATTCACCCCCTCAGAGGATTCTACAACACTCTGACCATGTTTTGCCTTTGTTGCATCATGCTGGCCCCTGGCCACGGGCTCTCCAGGAGGAATGGTTGGATGTCCTGGATGGATCTCTGCGTTTGTGTTTGCAGGAGCTCAGATTGCAGAGCGGGAAGGGCAGGGAAAATCCCTTCATTCATCAAATCTCTGCTTTGGGAGCAGACCTGAGTGTGTGTGCCTGACATGTCTTTTGTCCCCTGGATTGATGCTTCAGTGATTTCAGGAATTCAGAGAGGGGTCTGTGCTGTTTCAGGGTCCCATTCCTTCATGGGGTCATTTCAGAAAAAAACTTGGGGATGGGAGAAGGGAAATTTCAGAGCTTGGAGCTTTCCAAGGCTTTCTTTCCAGACTTGCTCATCCAGAAGGGAAGAGGCTGATTGAGGGTTCCTCCTGGCAATGTGGCTTTCTTGGGTTGTTTACTGGAGGTGAAAACTGCTCCTGAATTCAGCCCTGCCTTGCCCAGGGTGGTTTCTCCCCCTGGGCTGGTGGGGACAGCAAGGTGTTGGGGGCTGATAAACCATATCGTGTCACTGTTCCACGGAGAGCACTGAAATCCCGGGTCTGAGGGGGCTTTCCAAGGAGCAGATAACACTGTCCTGTTGCTGTCACCTCCCTCAGGGCCTGGCAGAGTTCTGGTGGGGGACAAAAGGGGGTTATTCCCCCGTGGGGACAGAGTGGAAGTGGGCAAGGTTGTCCCCTCTCCTCCAGCACCAGAGTGGGTGAAACCCTGAGAGCTGGAGCTCCTCAGCTGGATGAAAAAAGCACTTTACAAACTCACAAACCCTCCCAGCTGGAGCCAAAAAACTGAGCCAGAAGCCACTGGAGGGACGTGGATTTGCTCCTCCAAGTCAGGGTGTGGAGATGGCCCTGCTCCCAGGGGTTTGGGGACTCTGCTGTGGTGGTGCTGGTGGTTTGTCCTCTCCATGGCCAGACTGGTGTCAGACTGGTCTGCATCACCCTCTGCAGCACCCGAGGTGATGAGGCTGATTTTGGCAGCCACCCTTTTCCTTGTAGAAGTATGAGAAGTATCCGGGGCGGGGACAAAGGAATGGGAGGCAGGAGATGAGAGCTGTGCTGAGCTCCTGGTGTGGGGACAGCGTGGCTGGTGAGGGGACAGCGGGTGGTGGCCACTGGCGTCTCTATTGTTCAGCCTTTCCAGGCAACTTCTGACTCACGGCAGAAATATTTGCTTCAAGAGGCAGATTTTTAGGTTGGAAGGGGAAGGGAAAAGTGTCACTGGGATGATGAATTGGTCCCCACAACCCATGGCAGGGAGGTGAAGGCTGCAGGTGGGGGCAGGTTTATACCCATTGGTACCCATGGAGCTGCTCTGGGATGCCAGAGAGGCCAAGGGCATCATCCCCCTTGGGTTAGGGAGCATTGGGGTACCCTAAAATCCCCCCAAACCCTCGGGGATGGATGGCTGTGCCTGAGCCAGGCAGGGCAGGAAGAGCTGAGCAGGCAGAAAGGGCGGGGAGAGCCAAAGGAAACGTGTCCCCCCGTTCCGGATCCGCAGCAGGAGGACAGGAACAGAGCAGGGACACGAGGCCACGCTGTCCCCTGGGAGCCTGGAGCGGCTCAGCCCCTTCTGGGGGGCACAGGAGCCTCATACCAGCCTTGCCACGGGGCCTCTTCCCCTGCCCCAGCCTTGCCAACAGCTCGGGGATGAAATTGGGGAAGGAAAAGGGGGCTGTTTTCCTAAGGAAGCGCTGGGGAGCCCTTGCCTTGCTGATAGCCTGGCACGGGGGAATCCCCCTGCCAAGGGTTTGCCAAGGAAATGCCCCCCTGGCACAGGGGTCGTCCCAAGGGCATGTTTGGCCTCTGCCCCTGGTGCTTTCAGCCACCCCAAAGCCCCTCTCCTGCTTCACCTGGGCACACTGGGCACAGCAGCTCCTGCCCCTCTCTTTTTTCCCGTGCCCCGTGGACTTGGGGTGGGTTTTAACCCAGATTGTCCTGTCCTTTTTGACAGGGAGCTGCTTTTGGGGCTGAGGCAGCAGCCCTGAGCAGGAGGAACCGTTCAGACCCCCTGGACCTGAGCAGGGGAGGGACAGACCTTTACTATGTGGCAGAGAAAGGTCTCTATTGCCAGATGTGCCCCCCAGGTAAGATGGTCTCAGCACTGAGCCCACCACGGCCCTGCTCTTTGTGAGGGGCAGCAGCTCCAGCTCTGCCCTGTCCCACTGTCAGGGATCTAAGGACTCACTGTGGGAACATTTTCCTTTTGTTTTCCTAATTTTCCTCATTTGCCCCTGAGCTTCCCTGGCAGGGCAGTCACAGAATGACAGAATCATCCAAGTCACAAAAGCCCTCCAAGATCACCGAGCCCACCCTGTGCCCGATGCCCACCTTGTCCCCCAGCCCAGAGCTCTGAGTGCCTTCCTTGGACACCTCCAGGGCTGGGCACTCCAAACCTCCCTGGGCAGCTCATTCCAACATTTAGCAACTCCTTCCAGGAAGAAATTCTTCATTATGTCCAACCTGAACCTCCCCTGGCACCGTTTGAGGCTGTTTCCTCTTGTCCCTGGGAGCAGAGCCCAATTCCCACCCAGCTCCCCCCTCCTGGCAGGGACTTGCAGAGCCAGAAGGTCCCCCCTGAGCCTCCTTTTCTCCAGGCTGAGCCCCCCCAGCTCCCTCAGCCCCTTCCCAGCTCCCTTCCCTTCCCTTCCCAGCCCCTCAGGATCTCTCTTGCCATGAGAACCCAGACCAGGACACAGCACTGGAGATGCTTCATCTGTGCCCAGCACAGGGGGGCAATCCCCGCCCTGGTCCTGCTGGGCACACTGGTTTGGATACAGGCCAGGTGCCACTGGCACACAGAGCTGGCATCTCCATCCTGTGCTGTATGTTCAGAAATGCCCTCCCTCCTGCAGGCACCTACCTCGTGGAGTCCTGTGAGGAACAGAATGGCTCCAGCAGGTGTTTGCCCTGCAAGGACGAGGAGTACATGGAGGCCCCAAACAATCTCCACTCGTGCTATGAGTGCTGGAAGTGCAGGGAAGGTACAAACTGGTGGGGCAGAGGGGGGTGCTGGGTGTCACCTGCAGTGTCCCCAGAGCTGTGGAGCTGGTGTGGCAGCTGATGCAGGACCTCCATCTGTGTGGGGGAGAGGGTGGTGCTGGGTGTCACCTGCAGTGTCCCCAAAGCTGTGGAGCTGGTGGAGCAGCTGATGCAGGACCTCCATCTGTGTCCAAAGCAGCATCCCTTGGCCATGAGAGCTCCCCAGGGAGCAGGAGGATGAGGCTCCTGGCAGGCTGGAGGCTGCTGGTGGAGCTGGAGCCAAGCATGGCTTTCCCCTTGGGAAGGGCAGGGCTGGGACTCAGCAGCAGGGAGTGACCTGGGGCTGGGCTGGGAGGTGGCAATGCCAACGGGAGGAGCTGGCACGGAGCTGGCACAGAGCTGTGTGCCCCTTTGCCCACAGATCAGGTGGAGCTGAGCCCCTGCCAGGCCACCAGGAACACGGAGTGTGCCTGCAAACCTGGCACCTTCTGCGCCCCCAGCCAGCCCTGCGAGATGTGCCAGAAGTGCCGGCCCCGGTGAGTTGGGGGGCACGGGGGGTCTGTGCCCATGCCCATACCCGTGCCAGCTGCTCCAGCTGCTGAGCCTGCCCTGTGTCCCCCTTTCCCAGGTGTCCCGAGGGTCAGGTGGTGCTGTCTCCCTGTACACCTTACAAAGACACCCAGTGTGGTCCTGCCACTGGCACCAGTTTCTCCTGTGGGGGGGGGGGGGCGGGGGGGGGGGGGGGGGGGGGGGGGGGCCGGGGGCAGCTGCTGCTGGGGGGGACCAGGAGCAGTTCCTCACACCCCTATTTTTGCTGCTTTAGACCTCTGGATTGTCATCCCCCTGGTGCTGCTGGGCCTGCTCCTGGTTGCCTGTGTCCTGAGGAAATACTGGTGCTGCTGCCCAGGTGAGCCCGGGGTGCAGGGCACCCACCCCCAGAGCACCCACCCCTGCACTGGGGTGGGCTGGGTGGGCAGAGGGACCTGTGTGGGGCAGGAGGGACCCCAGCACTGTTCTCATCTTGCAGGGAATGGGAGAAACCTGAGCACGACGTCCTACAATGTGAAGGTGAGTTGGTGGGATGGCAGGGGAGTGGCAGGGGGGTGGCAGTGGGGTGGCAGGGGGGTGGTTGGGGTGAGGTTCCCCCGTGCCCTCTGCTCTCCACTTGGCCTGAGGCTCCTGGGAAGGCTGGAGGAGCAGGGGATGAGTCTCCTCCCTGCAGGGATGTGGTAGGGCTGAGGAAGGTGTCTGGTGGAGCCCTGTGTGCTTGCAGCCCTCTCCACAGTGCCCTGAGCCCTTCCCTGGCAGAGGTGCTGGCACATCCAGGGTGCCCAGTGGAGACCCCAAGTAAAGGCAGGGGTCTTTACTTGGGGTAAAGAGCTCCCACAAGCTCAGGATGAGCTCCCACAAGCTCAGGATGAGCAAGCAAACCATGCCCTGGACCTCATGGCAGGGCAGGTGCTGCCGTTGGCATCCCTGCAGGGCTGGGGGGAGCTGTGCCATCCCTGCCATGGTTTGTGTTTCTCTCCTGCCACAGAATTACATGCTGCAGAAGCTGCTGCCCTACAGGAGGGTGAACGTGGGGACAAGGGACAATGAGCGCAACGAGCAGCACTCCCACAACCAGCCTCTCCCTGGCCTGGTGGAGTCAGAGGTACACCAACCTCTGGCACATGGACACGAGGTGACCCTCGTGTTTGGCCAAGGTCTGATGCCCCCTCTGCCTTCCCCGAGCTGCTCAGCTTGGGGGGTTGCCAGGGCTGGTCTGTGGTGACCACAGGAGGTGGTGAGAGGTCTCCTGTCCTTGCTCTGGGTTCAGAACTGCTGGAGTCCTCTGTGGGTTTTGTGATGCTGAGCAAAGAGACAGCTCTTCTCTGCCTGCTCATGGCCTGCTGCCACCCCAGAGCCAGGAAACCACGATGTCCTGGGGTGGGAAGGGTCTCCTGCCCCAGCAGCCCCTGGAGAGAGGGAGAGCCAGGAAACCACGATGTCCTGGGGGTGGGATGGGTCTCCTGCCCCAGCAGCCCCTGGAAAGAAGGAGAGCTAGAAAACCATGATGTCCTGGGGTGGGATGGGTCTCCTGCCCCATCAGCCCCTGGAAAGAAGGAGAGCAAGGAAATCATGATATCCTGGGGGTGGGAAGGGTCTCCTGCCCCATCAGCCCCTGGAAAGAAGGAGAGCTATAAAACCATGATGTCCTGGGGGTGGGATGGGTCTCCTGCCCCATCAGCCCCTGGACAGAAGGAGAGCTAGGAAACCACCATGTCCTGGGGGTGGGAAGGGTCTCCTGCCCCAGCAGCCCCTGGAAAGAAGGAGAGCAAGGAAACCACGATGTCCTGGGGTGGGATGGGTCTCCTGCCCCAGCAGCCCCTGGACAGAGGGAGAGGGTCTCCAATCCCCATCCTGGGGGACATGGGGACAGGGTTGGTGCTAGAGGACACTGTCATTGCAGGTGATGCTGCCCACTGCCCCTCCTGCCAGCGTGAGACCCAGGAGGAATCTGGTCCCATTGCCAGAGAAAAACCCCATTGTGGGTGAGTGTCGGGGCCCAGTGGGGGTGCTGGGGGGCAGAGGGGGGAGATTCCCACCCAGCTGCCCCTGCTCTGCCCTGTCCTCCTCTGAGCTTTCCCCTTGTCCCCTCCAGCTCTGCGGGGCACTTTTTATGTCTTTGCTGAAATCCTCAACTCGAGCCACTGGAAGAAATTCGGGCGCAGCCTCGACCTGCTGGAGAACGACCTGCCCCAGGCACACACACAGGACGCCTTCTACGAGATGCTCCAGAAGTGGCTGGAGAGAGAGGGCTCCAAGTCCTCTGTGAACACCCTGCTGGACACCCTGGACCAGCTGAACCTCAGTGGGGTGGCAGACAGCATCTCCTCCGAGCTGGTCAAGAGGGGATCCTTTAGGCTCGAAATGAGCTGAAGAGCAGGCCCTGCAGGTTGGACAAAAGGGAGATTTTTAGACTCGAAATAAGCTGAGGAGCAGGCTCTGCATCTCCATCCTTTGCCTCAGAGCCATGTCCTTCCCAACACACTTGAATTCTGGCTGTTTGTAGCTCTTTCTCTCTTTGAAGCCATCGTGGAGTTCGGCTGGGCCAGGAGAAGCTGATCCTCTCATGAAGCACAAACCTCATGGTCCTCCTTGTCGAAGCCACAGACTCAATTTTGGTGCTTCCTCATGAAATCCAGTGGTTTTCCTGGTTTCACTGGGTCAAGGCAAAGACCCTAAAACGATTGCAAGCTGCTTCTGGGACCAATCCCACTTGGAAGCGCCGGTACTACACGGATTCTTTGGGATCAGTGCAGAGAAAGGTTTCTGCAGGCTGGAGGTGCCCCTGCAGTTTTGAAGGGAATCAGCCTTTCTTCTGGAAGGTTCTGGCATCATGAAATGGCTTCTGCTCCTTGGATATCTCTAAGCAGCTTCATACTGTATGGTGGGCAGGCTTACTGGGGGCTTGGGTTAGTTTTTGTTGACTAAGTTGTGTTCTAAGTTATGTTGGATGCTTCTGCTTGCTGGTAGGAACCAGTTTGGAACTGGACTTTGGGGGGAGAGGGGGCACCATTTACTTGCACTATGAGCACTGGGGTGGCCGAAGGGAAGGGGCAGTGCAGGGATCTCCTGGTCCAACCCTTGAGAAGGGATGTCTTCCACCAGACCAGGTTGCTCCAAGTCCTGCCCAGCCTAAACTTGAATATTTCCAGGGATGGGGCAGCCCCCACCTTTCTGGGCAACCTGGGCCAGGGTTTAACCTAAACACCTCATTTTTAAAGGTTTTCCTAATACCTCATCTAATTTGAACTTCTTAAGTTTGAAGCCATTCCCCCTTGTCCTGTCCCTCCATCCCTTGTCCCAAGTCCCTCTCCAGTTCTCCTGGAGCCCCTCTAAGCACTGGAAGGTGCTCTGAGGTCTCCTTGGAGCCTTCTCTTCTCCAGGTGAACCCCCCCAGCTCTCCCAGTCCGTCCCCAGTCCAGAGGGGCTCCAACCCTTGGAGCATCTCCATGACCTCCTCTGTCCTTGTTCCATCAGCTCCACATCCTTCTGATGTTGAAGACCCCAGAGCTGAATAGAGGGGGAAAAACCCCCTCCCTGGCCCTGCTGGTCCCAGTTTAGTTCCGTTCCCTTGGCTCTGGGGTGGCTTTGCAGTCCCTGTGTCTCCAGCCAGCGTGGAGAGGGGAATGCACTGAAGGTCTGAGGTGACCTTGGGTACCTGCCATCCATCCCCCAGCTGGGGGTTGCTCCTCAAACACTTCTCCTCTCCCGTGTAGCTCAGGGACAACTTTTCCTGGAAAAACTACTGGATTACTTGAGCTGACTGCATGTCCTGCCACCCCAGTATATCCCAGTCCCCCAGGACCTTGCCCAGAGTGGTTGGGGGCAGGCCAGGACTGCCCAGCACTCACCACTCCTGCTCCCCCCACTAAAACAGAGGAACACCACCAGGCCAGAAGCAGAAGTTGTGTATTTGTTATTTATTTAGCAACTGTTTACATATATTAACTTAAAAGTTAATATAAAAATATTGATATTTTGGTATGCATGAGTCGTATGTGTTTATACAGAGCTCTGGCCCAGCCAGTTTGCTTTTTTTCCAGTTTGTACATTTCTGTTTATGAAGGAAGAATTAACTTTTTTTTAAAAAAGCCTCCTGATTTCTCATCTGGGTTTGTTTTCCCCCCTGCCCTGTGCTCTGCCAGGGTGTCAGTGGGCACCACAGGAGCTGGACCAGATGCTCAGCAGCTGCTCCCTGTGGTGCTGAGGAGCCAGCCCATGGAATCAGAGCATCCCACTGGGAATGGTCCCCACCAGTGATGCTTCTGCTGGGGAAAAAAGCCCTCAGGAGCCACCCTGGCCTCTGCCTTCACCCCCACACCACGAGTCCCGTGCTCTTTGTCCCCTGCAAGGAGAGGAGGGTGAAATCTGTCCCTCGAGCAGGGGTGGGACCCCAGGGCCAAAGCCACGCTGAGCCTGGGCTGGAGCTGCTCCTGCTCCACCCAGCCAGGGCTCTGTGTGCTGCAATAGCTGTGTTGCAAATCCATGCAGTGCTTGGCGAGGGAAGGGCTCTGCTGATCCCCCTCCCCAAAAAAAAAAAGCCCCTGGGGGTGCCCACCAGCCCCGGCACTGCAGTTGGGGTTTGTCCATAGCGCTGGGGCGAGTGCGAGAAGCAGGAGCTCTGGGTGACCTGCCCGAGGGTTTTGTGCCCAAGGTGCTGTCCTGGGCACCCAAAGTGATGCCCTGGTGCCCCCTGGGCATGCAGACCCGGGCAGGGAGCTCCTGCAGGGCCAGGCACATGCAGGGGGGAGTGCCAGGGGCTCACCCAGGGGCTCAGGTTTGCAAAGCAGCAGTGGGAAGGGAGAGAAACTCGTGGTCCTACCTGCTCTCTGGGGCTGCAGAGGGTGGAGAGACCCGAGGGGGGAGCTGCCACCTCGCTCCTGCCTCCGTGGCTTGGGGGGGAAATGAGAAGCTCCGAGGTGCTCTGGGAAGAGGAGCCATGTGGCGTGGCAGGGGACACACCAGGAGCAGCCTCTGCCAGGGGTGGCACTGCCCCATGCCAGCTGGGCAGGGCGAGAGGTTTGGGTCCTCCCTGCCCCGCCTGGCAGCCCTGCAAAGCCCTGGCACATGCAGGGTTGAGTCTGAAGGAAAAGCCACCTCTCGTTGTAGAAGGGATTTGGAGGATGGATGGATGGATGGATGGATGGATCCTGCAATGCTTCCCTGTCCCTGTCCGTCCTGGCCGTGCTGGAAGGGAGTGATGGTGGCACCACAAGGAGGGCACAAGGATGTGCCAGTGTCCAGCTGCTCCCTCCCAAACACACAGCGACCACGCTGGGCTTTGAAAATACCCTTTATTACAGTGGAGCCTTCCAGGCTCAAATCCCAAGCCTGGGGCCTGGGGTTGGTTTGTGGTGTGGCAGGTTGGGGGGCTGGCTGGGTTTGGGACTGGGTTGGGTTTTTTTTGCTTGAAGTTTTCTTTTTAAACAAAAAGTTAAGAATGGGGAGGAGAGGACTCTGGTCCCCTCCGTGCCCTGAATTAGGACAGACCCCACTTATAGGGGATATGCTGCAGTGCCTGGAGGCATTTGGGGTCCCCTGCACTGTGCCTGACCCTGCTGGGAGTTGAAGGGGGTACCGAGACCCCCCCAGTGGCTCCGGTGCCATCGGACACCCCAACCATACCCCACAGCTTCTGGTTACAAATCAAAGTGGAAGCGGGATGCGTTTCTTCTTCTTCTTCCTCATGCTGCTGATGTTCCACACGGCAAAAAAAAAAAAAGAGGAAAGAAAAAAATACTCCAAAATAACCCCCCAACACAGCCCTCGTGCTCCTGTAAACGTGAGTTTCTCCTGCTGCTCGGGCTCTGCCAGTCCTGCAGCGCTGGTGCTCCAGGAGCACCAGGGGCTGGTCCTGAGCCCCTCCACGGGGACACCCCCACCGTGGCCACCATCTCCTCCGGGGCATCGGCCCGTGGCGTCCTCTCCACGCCTGGCGCTGGGGCAGGTCATCCCCTTCTTCCTCCTCCTCCTCCTCCTCCTCCTCGCCGTCTCCTCCCAGGGATGCTGGAGCCAGGGCAAGGACGGGCTTTCAAACCACAGCCGAGGAGGAGGAGGAGGAGGAGGAAGAGGAGGCTGTGGCTGCCGACGATGAAGGAGAGGAAGAAGGGGAGGAGGAGGCGTTCCAGAAGAGCCAGCGCCTCTTGGGCTGCCGTTTGAGGTGGAGGTAGTCTTCCTTCTCCCGCTCCTTCTTGGCCCTCTGGTAGTGATCCTCCTCCTTCAGGTACCACACCGGCGGCCAGCGGTGCTTCTCGAAGTACTCCTGGTTCTCTGCAGGGGGACAGGAGGGTGAGGGTGGTGCCAGGACCACCAGGACCTTCTGGTCATCCCACCCTGGTCCCCACTCACCTCCCGACATGGCCTTCATGTCCCGGGGGAACTTGCGGCAGACGTTGTTGTAGTTGGTGCAGATGTGGTGGAGGCACCAGTCGGCAAGCTGGTAGGCGCAGTGGAACTGGAAGAGATGGAACCCAGGTCAGAGCCACCACGCCATGGACCAGCAGGAGGGATTCACCCTGTTTCTCCACGAACATCCACGACCAGACCTGGCTGTGCCCTCTGCCAGGGCAGCATCACCCCACGGAGCTGCCAGGACCCTCTGCGTGCCACCACCCACCACCCTGTGCCTCCCCAGCCCTGCCAGGACGGGGGTCCTGCCCTACCTGAGCCAGCTCCAGGAACACAAGCACGTCCCCATCGATGTCCACCATCATCTGCGCCGCCTCCATCAAGCCTGTGACCGTGTACTGCTCTGTGGGGGACACATGGGGTCACGAGGTGGCTGGGACAGGGTGACACTCCCCCAGGGTCACCACCCTCCTGCAGCCACCTGGGCTCACCTGTGAGAGCCACCAGGTGTGGCAGGCAGAGGCGGTTGGCGAGGATGATGAGCTTCATGTCATCAAGGTCAGGGCTGGAGCTGAACTGGCCTGTGTACAGGTACTCCAGCACCGCCCGCATGCAGCTCTTGCTGGTGTGAGGAAGTGCCACCTGCGAGACACACACACGTGGTGTCACCTCCTGGCCATCCCCACCGGGCTCCCAGGACAACCCCAGGACCTCTCCTCACCTCGTTGGTGGAGCTCTCCACGAAGGGGCCACCAAACATCGCGGCCATCCAGTCGCAGCTGGAGATGAG
Organism: Lepidocolaptes lacrymiger; assembly: GCA_035584035.1. Lineage (NCBI taxonomy): Eukaryota > Metazoa > Chordata > Aves > Passeriformes > Dendrocolaptidae > Lepidocolaptes > Lepidocolaptes lacrymiger. Next base: position 3,448,569 of record JAXCLP010000060.1, on the reverse strand, counting down.
CAGGGGCTTGTGGGCACTGATAGCACCGTCATCCAGCACGAAGGTGACATCTGGGGACAAGGAGAGGGTTAGGGTGCAGCTGTCCCTGTCACCTGGGCCTCAGCCACCCCCTGCCACAAAATATCTCAGAGTGGGGACAGCAGAGCGAAGAGGACATGGCATATCCTAAAAAAAACCCTTAAAAATTCCTTTTAAAAACCCCTTAAAAATTCCTTTTGAAAAATCTCTTTTTTCCAGCATCCCCCACCAGCTCAGAGGAGCTCAGGGCAGGGCCCCAACAGTGCTCTGCCTATTCCAAGGGATTTTCCCAGGTCATTCCACAACACGTTTGAAGGCAAAGGGCAAAACTTAAGAAACAAATGTCTCGCCCAAGTTGGAGTCCTTGGAGAACTGGGGAGGATGCTGGGGATCTCCTGCCCCCACCACTCTGCTCTCCACGGCTTCTCCCAGGGGTGTGCCACGGGCCACAACTCATCTGTCCCCTCACAGTGACAGCCTGACCATATTAGGATCCATCCTCAGGGCACAAATCCAGCCGGGATGGGGCTGGGACATTCCCATCCCCCTGGGATGTCACCTCGTGCTGGTGGCTCGTGGTGCTCGGTGGAAAGCCGGGGAAGTTCTACCAAGGGCACTGGCTCCTGATAGACCAGATGACCCCGTGACAAATCCGAGGTGGGAGGGGAGGGAAGGAAGTCGCCTTTGCTGCTCTTCCGTAAATAAACAGCTGCTGGCCGGGCTGGGGAGCAGAAAACCCTGGGGAAGGGCCTTTACACTCACTTTTTTGGGAAAAAAAAAGCAATAAAAATCCCAGGGAAGCAAAGTGTGACCGGAAAACCCGAGGAAGGCGAGTGAACAGCATGATGAGGGCACAGCCAGGAGCTCCGAGCCCCTGAGACTCCCCACCCCAAAGGAACAGGGATGCTGCTCCTGGACCCTGGGGTCGTACCCGAGAAAGTCCCCTTGGCCAGGCATTCCTTCACCCGGTTGGTCCTCCGGACGTGGAAGGCTTTGGTGATCTCCTGGTTCATGAACGCCTCGTTGTTGAGGATGTTGGCCACCATCATGCGGAGGTCGAAGACCTCCAGGAGCTCAGCGATGTGGGCGATGTGCATCAGGTCCCGCTCGTTCTCGTCCAGCTCGCCCGTGTACAGGTACTTCAGCACGGCGCGGAAGGGGCCCGGCTGGATGGAGGCGTCCATCTTCACCACCACCATCAGCTTGGACTTGTAGGTCAGCGGGTCCTCGGCCATCTCCTCCTGGATGCTGGTGAAGGCCCGGCTCCACGAGGAGAGGTTCCTGCCGCGCCGCAGCCCGCGCTCCCCGTTCTCGTAGCGGTCGCCCCGCAGGATCCCGTCACTGGTGGAGGCTCTAAGGCACGGTTTGCGCTGGCCGGGGCCGCCCTCCTCGCTGCTCTCGCAGATGTCGAAGCTGGCGGCGCGCAGGAGGAAATCCCGCCCGTGGTGCCTCTCCTCCTGGTGCAGCATCCGCTCGGCGGCCGCGGTGACGGCCACGCCGAAGCCGTGCCCCGCCGTGCTCTGCTGGTCCTCCTCGCTCAGGTCCATGAGGAACAGGTCGTAGAACTTGGAGGAGGAGGTGGAGAGGTAGATCTTGTGTGCGTAGATTTTGATCTTCTCTTGCAGCACCAGGATGACGTCCGCGCACAGGGGGTCCTCCAAGAGGTGGGCTGGACGCTCCTCGTTGTTGGAAGGGGGGTCGGGGACGATGATGATGGGCGGAGGGGGCTTGGGGGGCAGGAAGGGGGCTTGGAGAAGAGGCCGCTGCACGTTGCGGAGGTGGGACTTCCAGAACTGCAGGTGGCGGCGGGAGATGAGGGCGGCACGGATGGCATTGTCAAAGACGTCCTTGACGCCAAACTGGGCCACCACGCTCGTCTCGTAATAGGGGATCCCCAGCTCCTTGGCAACCTCCCTCCCCTTCTCTGGGGGAAGGATCTCGTTAGGCTTGATTGGCCTGAAAACAGAGGGGACATCGTGAAGAGCCCTCCTCAGACAAGGGGAAAGCGCCGGGCAGGCAAGGACACCTGCAGGGCCCCGGGGTCCCACCTGGCCAAGGGGCGCCGTGCCCGGTTGACGGCCTCGAGGTCGGCGTAGCGCAGGTCGAGCTGGCAGCCCACCAGGATGACGGGCGCCCGGGGGCAGAAGTGCTTGATCTCCGGGTACCACATGGTCTTCACATGGTGCAGGGAGTTAGGGTTGGCGATGGAGAAGCACAGGACCACGACGTCGGACCTGCGGGGGGACAGGAGGGTGGAGGTCCCGCTCGCTGTGCCTCGGCTCTGCCCTCCCTCCCCGCCCCTCTGCCTCTCCCTACCTGCCGTAGGCAAAGCGCCGGTCCTTGTGGTGGTCACCAAAGGTGTCCCAGAGCCGCAAGGACACACTGACATCATCTACCACATCCCGGGAGCGCTCCAGCACCTGCGGGAACAGAGACACCATCCAGCCTCAGAGCCCTCCAGCCCTACAAGAACCCACCAATTCCCACCTCCCCTGCATGGGGGATGCAGCTCCATCTCCTCGGGGTTCCCACGGGGTTCCCACGGGGTGTCCACGAGCATCCCTGGCAGCCCTCACCTCCTGGCAGACGCGGTACTGGTCGATGGCCCACACCGTGGGCACGTGGGTGGCGAGCAGCTGGTACTGGGTCAGCGTGGCGTTGCAGGCGCGGGCACAGATGAGCCGGGTCTTGCCCACCGCGTTGTCCCCGACCACGACGCACTTGATGGTTTCTACGTTTGGCCTCTCATAATCCATGTCAGAATCCATTAATTGGGACCTGCGGGGGGGAACGGGGCGGGCGTTGCCAAACACATCCAGGAGGGCTGTGTGCAGGCAGGACGGGATGCCAGAGGGGGACAGAGGGATGCTCTCGCTCCCTCGCAGCCTGGAGAAGCTCTGCAGCAGCTGCCCGGCCCTCCCCTGGCTCACACTCCCTGCCAGTCCCCTTTAAAATTTCATGTGCCCGTGGCAGCGTGCGTTGCTGTGCCGTCAGACACATGCCCTGCGTTTGATTCCGCCCTCCTCCCTCCCGCTCGCCGGCTCATGCTTGTTCATGTGAGATGAGCCTTTTTTTCCCCCCCCTCTCTCCCTTCCTCCTTTTCTTTTTCTCTTTCTCCGGCGTCTGCAAACGAAGCTTCCAGATCTGCCCGAGCGAGAGCGGGCACTGCCAGTCTTGGGGGAGCACAGTGACCTGCCCCTCTTTGCCCACCCCCTTCCCAGAGGGGATATTTGCTCCCAGCTCAGAGAAGCAGCCAAGAAACTCCTCCTGTTCCCCCGAGGCTCAGCAGCCACCCAGACTGGGAAGGGTCCCAGCATCACCAACCTGCCAGAAGCAGGCGTGACCCCAGCGCTCCCAAGAGGGAGAGGTTGGTGCTGTGGGTGCTGTGAGTGCCATGTGAAGCACCCAGGTGTGCCCAGGTGTGCCATCCTTTGCCTGTTCACACCTCAGAGCCCAAACCAGCAGGAATTAACTCACCACAACATTAACCCAGGGTTTTACGTGATTCCCGGGGGGGAAAGCAGTGAGGACATTGAGGGAAGGGGAGAAGGACGAGGAAAACCCCCCATCCCAATTGCTCGGGACTTCCCAAAGCCACAGATCTCTTCCCCCTTTGCCGTTCCCTCCTGGCACCAGCCTCCTGAGCTTCTATAATAAACCACCAGCGCAGCGAGCGAAAATACCCGGTAACGATGGCAACGGAGCCCTGCACGCGGGACCACGGCAAGGACTTCCCAATGTTAGCACCTCCCCGCCGTGTGCCAGCTCCCAGGGCACACCTGGGCACGCCAGCGGCACGTGAGAGGGCCTGGCAGGATTGAGCCCCGAGCCCCGTGGGCGGGCGAAGGCGGGTGGCACAAATCCAGGGTGCTTTGGGTTGCCAGCGCTTTGGCATCGGCGCTGGTCCCGAGGCAAAACTTCTGGGAGTAGTCGGTGCCGCATTCCACATCCCCTGCATTCCTTTGGGATGCGGGGAATGCATCCTTTGGGATGCGGGGAATGCGTCCCAAAGGGCACTCAAAATCAGGATCAGCAGCCTCCTTGGGCACTGAAAATCAGGAGCAGCAGCCTCCTTGGGCACTGAAAATCAGGATCAGCATCCCCCTTGGGCTCTGAAAATCAGGATCAGCAGCCTCCTTGGGCTCTGCATACCAAAAGGAATCAGGGCAGGTGGTCTCCTTCCCCATGAGCCCCTCCAAATCTGTTTCCACCTCACACATCCCCCTCCACTGCTGTTCCCACCACTGCTGTTCCCAGTTCCCTGCTCCTCCGGGCGATCAGCTTTGCTCTGCAGGGCCAGGAGATCCAGGAGATCTCCAGGGTTGGTGTTGGTGCTCAGGGAGCTTCGCTGTGGTTATTTTTAGGCCCAGCCGTGCTCCCAAGTCAGCTGAGCTCATTTGGATGGTGGGGGAAGGCACATGGAATGACAACCACGGTTGGCAGTTCGGATGCCTGTCCCTCCTGGGGAGCTCGGCCCACCCCCAGCCGGGCACAGGGAGCCTGCTGGGAAAGGCTGGTACCCCATGGGAATTAGGGGCTAAATCCTAATGGGATCAGTGCCTCCAAATGGGATCAGTGCCTGCCAAGAGGAGGGGAAAGGTGGGACAGCAACGGGCACAAAATGTGGGTCCTCAGAGAAGCAGAGACACAGCCCCCAACCCATGAGACCACCCCAGGAGGGGCTGAGCCTTTCACAGGGGCAATTTTAGCTGCAGCCCCCTCCCCACCTTCCCCACCATCACCTCCCTCCCAGGAACGGCTCCAAAACCCATCAGGGAGTAAGAAACAACCCGAGATGCCAAAACATCAAGTTCCCCCCTAAGGAAAAGCTCTTCCCTGGGGAGCAAAGCTGCTCTGGCCAGCAGCCCCCAGCCCTTCTCTCCTTGCCCCCCACCCAAACCACAGGCACCCAATTCACACCAAGGAGAACCCCAAAATTGCTCCTTCCAGACTCCCAGCCTGTGGTCGCCAAGGCAACTGCACCATCACCCTTGGGGAGCCGTCGCTTAGCAACCCCCAGCCTAAAAAATCCTCCATCCCGCACCTCGCCAGGGGAGAACACCCAAACCGGGGGGTGGGAAACGGCCCCAAAAAGGGGCAGCGATGCTCGAAAGCCACGCGGCACCTGCGGGGTGCGGGAGAAACGGGGCTGTGGAGGCCGCGGCGGGAGGCGGTGCGGGAGAAACGGGGCCCCGAGCGGGGCTGCAGCACGGCCGGGGCACCGCGGGATGCGGGGGGCACCGCGGGATGCGGGGCTGTGGGAAGGGGACCGGGGAGCAGCGGGGAAAGGGTGCGGGACATTTACAGGGGGGTCGGGGGAGAACCGGGAATGGGGTGCGGGGCTTTGGAAAGGGAATAGGGGGGCACCGGATGGCGGGTGCGGGGCATGGCAAGGGGGCTGGGGAGCATCGGGAGAGGGTGCGGGGCATGGCAAGGGGGCTGGGGAGTACCCAGGCCCGGGGGTGAGCTGGGACCACCCAGATCCGGAGGGTGAGGGACACGGGGAGGAGATTAAGGAGGACCCAGGCCGGGGGTGTGGAGCGGTCCGAGGGGTCTCAGAGGTGCTCGGACCAGCCGGATCGCGGTGCGGGGCATCGTAAGGGGGCTGGGGAGCACCGGGAGAGGGTGCGGGGCATCGCAAGGGGGCTGGAAAGCATCGGGAGAGGGTGCGGGGCATCGCAAGGAGATCTAGGGTGGTCGTAGCACCCACATCGCGGTGCGGGGCATCGCAAGGGGGCTGGAGAGCATCGGGAGAGGGTGCGGGGCATCTCAAGGGGGTCTGGGGTGGTCTTAGCATCCAGATTGGGGTGCGGGGCACTGCAAGGAGGTCTGAGGTGGTCGTAGCAACCAAACTGGGGTGCGGGGCATTGCAAGGGGGCTGGAGAGCATCGGGAGCGGGCACGGCGCATTGCAAGGGGTCTGGGGGCTGCTCGTAGCCCCCGGCTCGGGGGTGCGGGGGCCCCGCAAGGCCCTGGCTGCCCCCCGCGCCCGCAGCGGGCCGGGCCGGGCAGGATGCGCGGAGGCGGAGCGGGCTGAGGGGGGACGCGGGGCGGAAGCGCAGGGAAGGGAGGATAATGCTCTTTTCCCCCGGTACTTACACCAACACAGACGAAGCGGCGGCTCCCACGGGCCGGGGCCGGGCTCGCCCCTCCGGACATGGCCACGGCGGCGCAGGATGCGCGGCTCGGCTGGGCACGGGTGGGCTCAGGGCCGGGGGGGCCCATGGCGGCACCGGGGCCGCCCCGAGCTCCGCATCCGCGGCCCGCTGCGCTGCGCGGAGCCCTGCGCCGATCCCGGCCCTGCTGCGCGGAGCGGAGCGCTGCCCTGCGCGCTGCAGTCGCGCCCGCCCCGCCTTTCATTCACAAAAAACAAGAGGCCCCGCAGCAGCCCCGCCCACGACCCCCCCCCGCCGCCTCCCATTGGCTGAGACGGATATTTGGGGGGTGCCCGAGGGGGGTGCGGCCGCGTCCTGCCGCGCTTGGGACCCCCAGCCTGCCCGTGGTCTGTCGTGTCCCCCTAATTCCGACTTCCATGGGACCCCCATCCTGCCTTGCCCTCCCTCGCAGGGGGTTCTGTCGTGTCCCCCCAGTCCTGACTTCCATGGGACCCCCATCCTGCCCTGCCCTCCCTTTCAAAGGTCTCTGTCCTGGCTCCCAAATCCTGCTGCCCAGTCCTTCACTGCATGGATCTCTATCCATGAGACCCCCACCCTGCCCCTACCCCTCCCACCCCGCCCTCCATCCTGTGCGACATCCCTACAGGGAGGATGAGGATGACACCCTCATCTCCCCTCCTGCATCTCACCTCCACCCTTCCTCCTCATCCGACCCCCCAATCCTGACCCGGGGAAGGGGGGCACCCTCTCCTGCCCCCCACTCTGAGCACCCTTCCCCCTGTTTCACGGGTGGGGTGCCAGGGCTGCCACCTCCCCGCTGGGCCATGTGTGGTGCTGGGGGTAAGGATGGGGCTTTACCCCTCAAACCCCCCAGAGCGCCCCCAAACCCTTGCAGGGCCGGTTCTCCCGGAGGGGCAGCAAAGCTGCTCCATCCATCCCTGCTCTCCAACCACAGGCCACACAGCCCTGCCTTGTTGAAGCCCCTTCCTCCCCCTGCACCCCACGAGGGCATCCCCCAAAATCCGAATCCGCAGGGCATGAAAAAAACCCCGAGTCATCCTCGCAGCGCGCCTGCCGGGAGGACGCCGGGCCGCTCCGGCCGCGCTGCTCTGACCCCGTATATCCGCATCATGTGATCCTCGCCATCCTTTCCCCAGCCTTTCGCCTGCCTTCTCTGCTCCACTGAGCCATGCTAAGCTCGGCCCCCGCCGGGCCTGAGCCCTTCTCGCTCCGATCAGCTCGCTCCCACACTGATGCAAAGCCGCGTCAAGCGGGCGTCAAAACCTCCCCTCGCACCTTTCTCCCATCCCCATCCCATCCCCATCCTATCCGAATCCCCATCCCGGCCAGAGCCCCCCCGCCTCACCTAACTCGCAGGACGGGGATCTGTCTCTCCATAGCAGAGGGAGATGGAGCCGCTAATTTAGGGAGGGAGAAGCCCTTTCGGCTTTGGAGCCGGGCATCGGCAGCTGGCGGGGCTGCCTCCCGTGCCCACGCCGGCACCGGCAGCGGGCGGCGGAGCTTTTTGGCTCCACGCAGAGCTATTTAATCCCCCACCCCTGCAACGGGAGCTGCGAGCAGCCCGAGCCGCAGCCTGGAGCTCTCTTGCTTCTTGGAGTGGGTCACGGGGGAAGGAACACGTAGAGGCTTGTTTGCCAGCCGCATGATTTGGCTTATTTGCTCTCTTTGTGGCAGGTGCTTAATTGTGGCAGAAAAGGGTTCCCGGCAGCTTTCTGGGCAGCCAAAATCCCGCCTGCCCCTCCCTCCCCTCCCCGCCGGGCAAAACAAAAGCACGATTGTCACTCGCAGTGGTCCCTTTCCCGGGAAAAGGGTGTCCCGGGAGGAGAGAGCCGGTGGTTGGAAGCACCGGAGGGCACCGGGGAGGGCACCGGGGAGGGCACCGGGCAGGGGAAGGGGCTGGGGAGCATCTCTGGAGAGCTTTGGTGCTACTGGCAGCCCCCCTGCTCCGTGGGAGGAGAAACACAGGTCTCAGCTGACTTGCTGCACCATGGCATGGCATGGCATGGCATGGCATAGCATGGCACGGCTGCCAGGTGATACCTCCCCTCCCTCCGCGCTGCTGCCTCTGGCAGGGCTGTGATTAAAAGGCCATTTGCTCCCTGCTCCCATCGCTCTCTCCGATTTAAGCCTCTTGTCCCCAAGGACTCCCATCTGGCCAGCTCTGTAATCACCCTCCCTGCCAGGCAAAGAGCTCCAAGCCCCAGGGCTGAGCACTTTGGGAGCTCAAACCGCTGGCACCGAGCTCTTTTGACCCCACAGCATCCTCCTCCTCCATCTCCTGCTCCCCAGCAAGGAAGGGAGAAGCTCCCCAGGTCCCCGAGACACGAGAGGACATTCCTACAGCCGTGCCCTCCCCAGTAACCTTTGTGACTCTCTAGTTTAGTGCCAGGGGCGTTTCCAGCCCTCCCAAGCTCTGCCCAGCCTTGCTGGGGGTCAGGAGGCAGGAATCCAAATCCAAACCCATTTCCCTTGCACCCTCTGCAGCTTTCCTGGCTCTGCCCCCCTCCCCGACCCCCAAATCAGGCTGAGCTCTGTGTTATTCACCTCGCAAAGGGCTGAGACAGACCGAGGCAGTGCATCCCTCGCTGGCAAAAGCGCATTTGGGGTGGGGAGACACCCCGACACCCTCCAGCAGCCCCAAAACTCGCCTTCCCAAAGCCCACACCACCAGCTCCATGCTTTGCCTGGCTCTGCCCTAAGCCCTGCCGGGAGTTTTCTGCCTTATTCACGGGAGAACGAGCGTCACAGTGAAGTGAGTTGGAGGGGAGCAAAGAGCAAAGTCCCCTGGGGAAAGTGGCTGGAACAGGGAGCCTGGAAAGGGCAGGGAGGAGGGAGGAGGGTGTCAGAGAGGGAAATAGTTAATGGCTTAAGCATTCTGAGATCCCCAAAAGACTTTTGTCCACTGTAGCAAACTGAAAGGAAACAGCAAAGCCCACCCTTCCCTGGATGTGCCTGCTGGGAAAGGACCTTGGGTGTGCACACCTGGAGCTATAAACTGGATTTCCAGATAAGGGAAGAGGCTGATAAAGTGGGATAATCCTTGTACTCTCTTACACGATAACTCTGCTGTAAAACCTCGAAGAAATTTGGCATCTGGCCCGGGCTGTTCATCACATGTTGGACCATGAGGGGCCATGAAGGATGCTGAGTCTTAGGACATGTCAGAGACTCATGACACTGTCCCTTGTAAAATTCCCCACCCCAGGGAAGGTACAAGGCGTCCCCACCTGAGCCTGAAGTGTATAATAAATAACTCATAAGATCTCAGCAGTTTTTGGGGGGTCTTTCCCCAGCCCCAAAGAGCCAAGAGCACCCCTTCAACCCACAGACATGGAAGCTGCGACTACCCAGTTTCATCTCTGCATCCAGTGGGTGCTGACCCTTTATATCTTAGGACCCTCATCCTTTCTTACTCTTCCTCTCCCTTATACATTTCCTCCAGGATTAGGCTTAAAATTCCTGCATTGCTATAGGTGATAACACCCAAAAAGGCAACATCCCCGTGTGCCTTTGAAACAAAACTGTTCTAACCTCTATATATTTACAAACACTGATAATTCAGTGTCGTTCCACACTAATCCACCCCGAGGGATTTATTACCAATGATCTGGGTTTCCCTCCCCTTTTGGGGGGGTTGGGACAGGGGGTACTTACAGGCTGCGAGCCATGGCACTCATCTTCCCAGCAGGGCTGCCTTTCCCTTGGCTTTCCATCTCTTTCTCTTGGTAGACTCTGAAAGGAAAGACCAGAAGAGCTCTGTGAAAACACCCCAAACACAGACTCACGTCCCAAAGCCACCCCATCCCTCCACACGGTGTCACCCCATGGCCTGGGGACAGGGAGCCTTTGGGAAGGTCCTGCAGAAGGTCAAGAAACATCCCAGTGTGGGGACAGAGCTGTCCCTCACCTTCCCACTGTCCTTCCATCTCTGCCCTCCTCCTGCCACCCCCTTCACTGTACAAAGCAGCCAAAATAAATAAATCTATGCCCCAGGCACACACAGACCCCCAATTCCCACCCCCCATGCCAAGCACCTTACCCTTGGGCTAAGAGGCACCCCTGGCACTGCCTGGCTCTTGGGGTGGCCACTGGACCACCAAGCCCTCCAGCATGTTTGCCTTGGCCAGGGCTCTCCTCCTGGCAGCTCTGGAGCCAGGGAGGGCTGTCCCTCCTTGCCCTGGCACTGGGGCACCAGTGCCAACACACGTGAGGCTGGAGCAGAGTCCAGCCTGGGCTTTGCTCCTGGCTCCTGCTGGGAAGTGGCTCCCAGAGACCCACCACGGTGCTGGGACCTTCTGTGGATTCACCAGGAAGAGCAAAACCCCCAAAATCTGTGGGTTTTCTTCCTGTGATGCCACGAGGGATGTCCTTGCAGGGAGCAGCTGCCAGAGGTATCTTTGGGGGAAGGAGATGGCAGCTCAGAAAAATGGGGTTTTTGGGCTTGATGGCCATTTGGAGGCAGGAAGGAGGAGAAATCTTCAACCAGCACCTTGCAAAAATGGCAAATCCCAGCTTTGAGGGGGGAACAGCGGGGACAAAGGGACCCTGCACCATCAGGGACGTGCCAACACACTGGTGGGGACTAGACTGGGGAGGAGAGCCCAGGAAACAGCTGAGCCCAGAAGTAAAGGTCTAAAACAAGCAAAAAAGAACATTTTTGCACCTTTCATCTGCTGCTCTGGCAGAGCAGAAGGGTCTGTCTCCCTGCCAGGAGCTCTGGAAATTCACTGCAGGCACATCCCATGGCTCAGCTGCCCCCCTGGATCCCCCTCCCAGCCCTGGAAAAAGCCCCCTGATCCCCCCCGGGTGATCCCTCTGCACCACGTCAGGGATTCATCACTCAGCTCATAAATATTTAAACCCAGAAGGAGCCAGGGACTCTTGTAAAATGCAACTTATTCCACAAGCCCAGCCTCCCCTCGCCCCAGCGCCGAGCTAATGAACATTTGGGGCCCTCCAGATGGATCTTTTGCAGCTCAAAAAAAACGGGTCAGGGCAAAATTCAAGGTCTTGGGCCGCGTGTGCAGGATTTCTGCACCCTCCAGCTGGGATATTTCGGATTTACCCCCCCGATGGGTGCGGAAAGAGCCGCTGGGGTGGAATCCCAGCTAAGGCTGCTCCTCCAGCTGCCCCTTCCCCACAGCCCAGGTAGGTTTTGGGGTGCAGGGCTGGCCCCCAACTTTGGGAAAGGCTGCAGCTGCATCCTGGAGCGCTGACAGGCTCCCCACCAGCCTCCTGCAGCATTCACAGTTTCATCCAGCATTAAGAGCTGCTGACGCCTCGTGAAAAAGCTGTGAAAAGCTTCTATTTTGGGGAAGGTTCCTCTTATAACGGTGCATCCTGTGGCTTCTCTGTTTCCCTTCTCTCCTGGTTCTCTCGCTATGGAGAGCGGTGCAAAAAATAGGCGGATAATGTTGCCAAACCAGCCTGGGCTCTTGGGCAGAAAAGGAAAATAACCCTCCAAGCGACTCTGCCCCAGGGAATTGATTCTCATGTTGCTGATGGGCAGTGAGAAGGGGGGGAGTGGGACCCTCCGGGGACCCGTTCCTGCTCCTGGTTGCGGTGGTTTGGGGTCTGGGGGGGCTCCGTGTCTCCTAATGGGGCAGAAATGCTGGTTTTGCTGGTTTTAGACCTTCCCCACTGGTGCCTGCGATGTCCTGGACTCTGCTCCCCACCAGAGTGATGGCACATCCCACGGTGCCACCTCCCTTGGCCCCCACAGCTCTCCCCCATTAACAAAAAGCAATTAAACCATGAAAGAACATGGGATCTGTTCCTAAGCAACTGTCTCCAAGTAGGGAGGGAGAGCCGAGGAAGGGGAAGGAGCGATGCTGGGTGGGCAGAAAACTTCTGGGGGTCCCAGAGCCCCTCTTGGCTAGGGATGGAACAGCAGGAAAAGCAGGAACACGGGGTGTGAGACCTCTGGGAGCAGCCCAGGAGCTCCTGGAGCAGGAATATCACCCTCTCCCTTCATCACAGAGCCCGGCTGCAGGTCCTGGCCTGCGGGAGAGCGGCCGTGCCTCTTGCCCTGGCTTGTGAAACATCTCCCAAATCCCCCAAACCACTTCCTACCCTAACGGCTCCAACGCTGCCTGTCACCCTGCCCGGGCAGGAGGCTCAGGGAGGGAGGGGACACCAGCGTTTGGTGGCTTCAGGGATGTCCTGAGACCCGCCAGGAGACACCAACACCCCTGGTTGGAGCAGGGAGAGCCGCTGGTTTGATCTGAGCCCTTCCCCTGGCAGAGCAGGGTGGCATCAGTGCCACTCTGCCCCCACGGCTTGGTGTCACACGTGGCTGTGCCAGAGCACCCTCCTCTCACCCATGGGCCACTTGGTGAACTCTGATGGCCACCAAGACACCCTGGGAGTGTCCAAATCCCCAATTCCCTACAGCTCAAATGGAACGAGAGGCTGCCAGTGCCACCCACCCCGGCGGGTCCGCATCACCCTGGGGGCTGGAAACAGCCTCGGTGACACTTGGTGCCCCTTCTGTGCCCCAACCAGCCCCCAAATCCCACACCCCTCTGCATCCCCCACAGCCTCCCAGCGGAGAAACCCAAGTCTCCCCATCCCCCGGTAAATCCCCGGTAAATGCCCGGTAAATCCCCGGTAAATAGTGGGAGGGCAGGTGTGCTCCGTGCTTACCTGTGTGCCCCGGCCCCGCGGCTCTGCCCTCCGCTCCCGCAGCCGCTTTGCCTTGCCTTGCCTTGCCTTGCCTTGCCTTGCCTTGCCTTGCCTTGCCTTCCCTTTCCAGTTTCCAGGTGTTAACCGGCCTGGAC
>JAXCLP010000060.1:3399251-3419809 GCA_035584035.1 Lepidocolaptes lacrymiger | reverse complement strand
GATGGGATGGGATGGGATGGGATGGGATGGGATGGGATGGGATGGGATGGGATGGGATGGGATGGGAGGGGATGGGATGGGATGGGATGGGATAAAATGGGATGATAGGATGGGATGGGATAAAATGGGATGGGATGAAATGGGATAAATTGGGATGGGATGGGATAAAATGGGATGGGATAAAATGGGATGGGATTGGGGTGCTGCAGTTCCCTCCTGCTGCCACCAGGTGGTAGCATTGAACTTCCCGAGCTCCAGCGCCCAGCACTGGGAGCACTGGGAGCACTGGGAGCACTGGGAGCACTGGGAGCCTCCCTGGTGATGCGCTGGGGGTGAAGAGAAGAACCAGAGGGGGATTCAGGAGAGAATCCTGCCCTCTGTGGCCCCCAAGCTGGCGTTTCCAAGGATGTGGTGGCTTGCAGTGTTCCCAAAAATCCTTGCTGGCCCCCCAATAATTCCCATATCCCAAAATCTGCTGCGTTTCCCATCAGTGGCTTCAAACAAGGTCAAACTCAATTCCTGAATGCCTTGGAGAGTTAACAATCCGTTTTCCCGACTCTTCTTTGCCGTCTGGGAAGTCTCTTCCCCCCGTGGGTCACATGGCTTGAAGTAGAACTTTCCCTTAAAGCCATCTGATCTTCCCAAATCCCCCTCCCTCCTGGCAGATCCTGCTGCCCCTGGAATTATCCATCACCCCACGGCCCTTCCCAGCACTCTGAAGATTCCCAGGGCTGTGGGCACTTGGTTTTTAGTTCATATTTTAGTCCTGGAAAGCAAAGCCGGGCGGGGAGAAGGGAAGGGACTCGCTGGGGGAATGTTGTGTTGGGTGAAGGGTGCTGCTGCTTTTGGGGAGGATTTTGGGGCCGAGAGCCACCCCCTTTCCCTGCTGGGCACCCCTGAACCCCACAACAAGGGCAGGGAAGGGAATGTGCCCAGTGTGGGCTCTGGAGCTGCGTTGTTTTGGGATGGGATGCCCATTCCTTTGGGGAGGGGGTGGCAGCTCCCCGGGGAGCCCCTCACGGGGGGCAGAGGCTCCCGTTGGCACCGGGGCTGGCTCTGCTGGTGGATTTGGCACCGTTTCCTTCCAATTCATCTCGGCACATCTTGAGCTGAGGCGGCATCTGAGGACACGGGTCCTGCTGCTTCCCGTGCTTTGTGTGGGTTTCCCTCCCCTGGCCTCCCCCAAAAATCACATCCCCAGCTCTGCCAGGCTGGGGACCTTCCAGCTGCCGCAGCATCCCCACTGGGGCTTCATTTTGGGGCTCACACCCATCCCCCCCGTGTTCCCCGCATTCTTTATAGGGATGTGGAATTTTCTTACTCCTGAACTTGCTTTAGGATAATCCTTTCCCCTGAAAAAACTCAGCCTCAGTGGGGTGGGAACAGGAGTTGCGTCACACTCTGCCAGGGCTGAGGGGAGCGAGTTGTTTTCGTGGTTTCTGCTGGGATTTCTAAGCCCAGGAAACTCGATGATTCCTTGTCCCTTCCCAGGCGAGAATGGGAAACTTCCCTTTTCCCGAGTTATCTCCGTGTCTGAGCGATGTTTCTTGGCACCCCCCGAGGCTCAGCGATCCCTGCCTGGGGTGCTGAGGGCTGGGTGAAGGGCTGGGGATGCTTTTTCCCTCCCAATCGGCGGCAGAAAAACTCGGGGTTTGAGGATGCAAACTCGTGTGGGAAGTGTCGGCTTTCAGTGGAACACTTTGTCTCTTCAAGAAAAACAACCCCCAAAAAAAGCCAAATGCGGAGTGTTTGTTTTTATCTCTGGAAATATTTATCGGTTTCCCGAGGAGGGAGGGGGGAATGGGACGTTTCCCACCCTCGTTGCAGATACTGGGGGTGGGTTTGGGGGGTCAGGTTTGACCCTGTTCGTGCCCAAGGTCTCCCCTCACAGCTCCTTGGGGAAACAACATCGATGGTTTTGGCTAAAAGGCATCGAACTGAGGTGGCATCTTGCAAAGCTGAGCTCTGTTGGCATCAAACCCCGGCCTGGAGGACTTTAATTCATTATTTTATGTGTGCTTATAGTGGGTTTTAATAGTCCATGATGCTTATCCAGTTTAAACACCAAGCTGTTGAACCAGCTCTATCAAACATCACTTTCACCGCCCCAAAACCCCCTTTTTGGACCTTTTTTGGGTGCAATGAAACAGCTCTTGGGTCTGGCTGCGTCTCTGGGAGCACCACACTGGGGCAGAGGAGTAAAGGATGCATTGCCAGGCACAGGAGGTCGGGTGTGGATGGTTTGGGTGCCTTGGAAACCCTTTAATTGCTGGGCACAAGTTGTGCCTGTCCCTGTGTCGGAGCAGAGGACTGGGAGATGCAGCCCTGGGATACTGGGAGTGCTCAGTCCTTACTGGGAGACCCTGCTGAGCATCAAATAACTTGCTCTGTGCACACCCCATGCACCTTTTGGGTACCTCTGTAAGGTCATGACATGGAACAACCCCAAAAGTTCGAGCCTGTCCCATCCCGTTCCCAAAAACCCCACGAGAGGAGCTGCTGGAGGCCCTTCCGAGGCCAAGGAATCAAGAGAACATCTGAAAAGATGGGAAATGCATCCTCCTCGTCCTGCCACGATATTGCTTGGCTCAAGCAAAAATAAATTGGAAAAGAAAATTGGCCATTGCATCAATTTGGGGGGGAGTTTATAAATCCTGCAGCTAAGCAATCCCCCCCGAAGATGATGTATCGCCGCATTAACCGCTCCGTGATTCGCTTTTATTACCACTCTGGGTGGCAGACAGAAAAACAGATTACACTGGAGATCAAATCGATGGGAACTTTATTTACTGGCCTCCTGAACACATATTTCTGGCCTTTATAAAAACATACGGCAGATGCTGCTGATGGGACTTGTCTCCTCGTTAAAAAGCAATTCACCTGCCCCGAGCTCTCCCTTTTACCTGCCCTTCCAGGTTGGTTTTCATCCCAGGACTTGACAACTTCCTTAAGGGCTCCACTGGTTTCTTTGGGCTGTGCCATTAATTGTTTGGGAGGTGAGAAGGGGCAGCACCTTTTATTTTCCCAGGGAAATGTGATTCTCTCAGGGCTCCCACCCCAAACTTGACTATTTTAAACTGAAGTTGATTTTGGAAGAAGCTTCTCCTGGCCAACCACAATTTGCACATCCACGAGCTGCGACTTCTTCCTGCAGCTGTCCAGGTCACTTTTTAAAATCCATTTCCATAGTGGAATGAACTGGAGCTGAAAAGGCAGCTGGAAGAGCCCCCAGCTCTGTGGTCCATGGGATGATGCCCTGAAGGGTTGTCGAGCTTCACCCAGCACCTCTTTGTGCCCAAAGCTGTCCCAGCACCCAGGGGGGCTGCTCTGGGGCTGGAGATGTCCTGCCATGGCCTTGGGCATCACAGCCGTGCCCAGGGAGGGCAGGGCAGGGGAAGGAGCCTCTCCCAGGAGGTTGGATCGTGCCTGGAGTCCACAGCAAAGTCCACTCGCTGGTTCTAGCCCAGCCCTGTCCCCAGTTCTCCCTTTTTTGTCAGCCCTTGGTGGCTGAGTTGGGGACAGTCCTGATTTATAAAGGTTTCTGTGCTCTAGGGGGCTGGGGCCCATTATTTGGGGAGAAAAAAAAATCATTTGTGTGAAGAAATTCATTAACTTGTAACAAAAGGAGGAGAAGATCTGTTCAATCTCTGATGGGGACGTGCTCCAGTTGTGTCAGGAGGGGATTTGCAGCTGGCCCAGAGGGCCCTTTGTGTGGCTCTCAGGTTCAATTCGAGGCTCCTTAGAGAAGATGCTTTGAAGCAGAAGATTCCTGACAGTTTGTGGATCCTCCTTGGCTCGTGGAACCGTCTGGAGTTACGGAGCCACCAGAGTGTTTTTTCTCCCTCAGTCCTGTCTGGGCTACTCGGAAACAATGGCCCCACATTCCTTCCCGATGCTGTCAGCCCGATCTGGTGGGGATTAGCCCAAGCCCCTGGTGATGAACCCCTCCCTTTGGCCCTGCTGCTTTGGGTTCCCATGCCCTGGGCCCGAGCTGTGGCATTCCAGCTCCATTCCAGCCTCCCAGCCCCGCAGCTCTGCAGGGATGGGGTGATGGTGTGAGGGCTGGGAGCCACCAAATGCCCCTTGCAGGGCTTCAAAGTGGGGTGTCACAGCCAAAAACTGTGTTCTGAAGGCTCCCTGTCCTCTGCTGACCCACCAGCTGGGAGGGTCACTTTGGGATGGGACCCCTGAGCAAAGCACTGCTGTAATTCCCAAGCCTTTGGAGGGTAAGGAATGCTTTTTTTGCCTTGCTGGAAACCACTGGAGTGCTTGAATAACATCACACGGGGTGTTATCCCCCAACGGGCCCTTTGCCCACCCGAGGGGACCTTTGGGCCAGCTGGTGCCACATGCCACAAGAACCTCTTTCCATGAGCAGCCTTGGCAGGGATGTCACAGCCCATTTGCTTCATTACCTACACGTTTGCTGGACCTTTAACCACCCTGGACAAATCGAGTTCCCCTTCAGGCAGGAGGATGGGAAGAACCTACAGGTCCCCTCGCTGTGTGTCGGCATCTCCCCCGTGCGGGACACGCTTGTGACTCTTCCAGCAGCAAAATGTTTGAGGCAGCAGCTGATTTGCCTTTGATCCCTGTAAACACTATACAGTAATCAAAGTTTAAGCTGCTTTGGGTGAAATAATTGCTTAACAATCACATAAGACAAAGTGATTCAACAAATGACAATTAGGACTTGTGATCTACGGAACAGATGCATTCAGTGTAGCATATTATAATGTGCTAATACGAGATTGACAGCACAATAATAGGAGAGAACAGCCACTCAGCCTGTAATTCCCAACCAAATGTGAGCCTGTCCACAGAGCTCAAATCCGAACAGGCTGTAAAATTAGAGGTAAGAAGGCACAAGTTGCACAAAGACTCATTAGCAGGTTGGCTGTGAATTCCCAAGGAAGGGGGGAAAACATTCCTGCTGGAGGATCACCTCGGCGTGTCTCTGCGTTGGGAAACGAGTCACCTCCATGTCCCCGGTGTCAGGCAGGCTGGAGCTGCTGCTGGTCCTGCTGACAGGCAGGGTTTGGAGCAGAGGGGGCTCCTGGGCCCTGGCACCATCCCCATCCCTCTGCCAGGGGACGGGATGCATCACAGAGCGTTACTGTCCAGCTCAGATATGTGAACCAGACAACGGTGTGAAGGAGCACATGAAATGAAGACTGATATGAGCACGGAGCTCCGAGGGGCATCCCCCGTGGGAGTTGGGCACTTCCCAAGCCCTAAATGATACTGATGGGTGACAGGGCCACCCTTTAGCCCTGTCCATGGCAATTAAGGCAGCTGGGTCGGGCTTGCTCTTCTCTTTGGGTAAATCAAGAGTCGGGGACATGTGCAGGAGGGGAGGTTGTCACTCTCCTTGTCCCTGCGTGAGTGCAGGGACAGGAGCTCCGATCCATCCTCCCCACCCTGGAGGAGCCCTGCCTGTTCTGCTCCCTCCTCTCTCCTTCCAGAGCCAAAGAGATCAAAGGGACTAATATTTTCAGCTCGGGTGACAAAACACATTTCAGCTCGTCTTGTGCTTTCCACGCGCCCTGCACGTATTCCACTCCCGTGTAACTTTGCCAGATTTTATTATTAAATAAACATGCCAGAAAATACACTTTTCGTGCGTGGGGGGAGGATGAGAAGGTTTGGTAATTAAAAGTTCTCTCCATCAGAGCTTAACTCCGAGAGATAATTGTGTTGCTCCCGCAGATGTATATTTGGTGTTGAATTACCCAATTTTGGGTTAATTTTGTGTCTGGGTGGAGATGGGCTGTACCCTGGGCTCTCCAGGATTCCAGAGGGGATATCCCACGGATGGTGTGATGGTGCTCTGGTCGAGAATTTGCTGGAAATTTGGCTTTTTGTCTTAATTTATTACCCAGGCAAGTCCCTGCTGTTGTGGGGCATCTTTAAATCCACTTTATTTTCCCCTGTTAACCCCAAAGCTGCAGAGATGCACCTGCCAGTTGGGTCTGTCATGAGAAATAGAGATTTTATATCCATTTTCTCCTTGCAAGGCCAAACTGTGTTGCAGAAACAGATGAATCTACTGAAAATAACCCAATTCTTTTCGCCCTCACCTCATATTTATATTTTTCCTGGATGCTCTGGGTGCCAAGCCCTGCCCTGTGAGGTGCCAGCCTGGGCACTCAGGGTTTCAGAGCCTTTAGCCTGGGTGGGTTTCAAAGCTTCCACCCGGTGGTCGAGGGCAGATCAGTGAGCCCCGAGGGGAGGGGTCACACTCACTGTGACTCCTGACATTCCCACCACCTGCCTGGGCTTCTTCCAAAGGAATTGGTGGCATTTTGGGTGGGCAGGAGGGTTTATGGCAGCAGGTTTATGGTAGCAGGCAGGTTTCTTGGGATGCTTCTGGTGCTCGTGCCCTGAAAATTGAATTTATGGGGTCTGGAATTATGTTTAATCATGGGGGAGCTGGGCATGGCTCCCCAAAATCTTTCTCATCTTCCTGACATCCTCCAGATCTCCCTGGAATGTTTTTAAGTTTCTCTGCCTGTGCTGGTCCTGAAATTGGGAGTGGGACTGGATGGGAAACATCCTTCCCACCTTCCCACTGCTGCTGCTTCCAGGAGCAAACCTGTTTGTGCAGTTCAGCTGTGAAGAGCTGGGAATGTTCCTGACCCTGTTCCACAGATCTGGGCTTCGTTTGGGCAGGGGAAGGCTCAGGAACCTCTGGGATTGTGGGTTGGGTGTACTGGGGGGGTCTCTGCTCCATCACCCCGCTTGTTCCAGGCAGGGGTTGCCCTCCCTGCTCTTTTAGAAGGTTCTGGATGCAGCCAGGCTCTCACGGGTCCTGCTGGGATGTGATGAGGGGCTGGGCATGGGGATGGAAAAACTGGGAATTGGGAAGTGCCAGGTGCTGGTGGGTTTGGCCTGGGAGGAGGGGGGTGAGACATGGGAGAGGTCTTTGCCACCCTGACCCTGCCGGAGCCCTCCCATGGCATTATCCCGGCATCTCCCACCCTTCCCTGGCATTTTGGGATGCTCCAGCGTGCTCTGAGCCCGCTTTTGGCAGGGGGGGGTTGTCGATGCCCTTCAGCAGCCCCTCCCCACGTCCCTTCCTGCGGGGAAACCTTCTCCGTGCTCCTTCCCCAGCCCAGCTGCGCTTCCCAAGCATCACCTCCCACTCCGGGGAGCATCCCGGCGAGCTCAGCCTCCCCCCGGGGCTCGGAGCTGGGAGAAAACATCCCTGCGCTCCTTCCTCCCCTGCAGCATCTTCGCCGGTGCCTTCCCTGCCAGCACAGGAGCCTTTTCCATGGATGAGTAATCCTTCCCAATTTGGGGGCTCCTTCCTGTGCTGTAACAACCCCGAGCTCTCCTGCCTCTTTTTTTTTTTTTCCAGCTGCCAATCTGCGGCAGAAATTCCCCTTTTTTTTCGGGTTTTTTTCCCGGCGGGAGGGGAGGGACCGGGGGATCTCTGTTATACAATCCGGGGTTGGGGCGACTATTTTGGATCCCTCCTTCCTGCCTCCAAATTGCAGCTTCGAATGTGACAAGTTACAAAACACTTGAGTCATTTCTCTCTCTCTTTCTCGCGCTGCCTTTTTCCCCCACAAGGGTTCGGGTTGTTTTAAAGGGGGATAAAATAAAAATATATATAAAAAAAAAAGGTGGAACGGGGAAGGGGAGGGTGGGAAGGCGGCTCCCAGCGCTCCCCCCAGCCCGGGGAAGGGGGGATGCTCCTCGCAGCCCCCACGCAGGGTAATTCGCGGGGCTGTTTATATAAGCTGCTCATGTTCGGCGGAGCTGAGAGCAGCGAGAGCTGTTGTCAGTTCCGAGGAAAACCCACGTCTGCCCACGTAGGATCTCCCGAGCAGGGTTGTGTAACAGGCAGAGCCCCGCCGTGCCGGGGGTTCGGGGGATCCTGCCGGGGGGAGAGCGGGGGGAAAGTCGGGAGGGATGCGATGAGCTCGCTGCTGCCTCTCTGGGGGCTGAGAGCGCTCAGGGGGTCCTGCCCTGGCCTGGCCCAGCCTCTCAGGGCGTGTTTTTAATTAATTAAGTCATTAGGTGACTTTTTTAGGGATGTTTTTTTGGGATGTTGGAAGCAAAGGGAATTTTGGGGGGAGATTCAGTGGCGGACTGGAGGGGAATAAAAGGGCTGGAGGGGGTGGTGTGATCTGGGCATTCCCGGAGCTCCCTGGAGATCAGGAGGAATTTCCCCATGGAAAGGGTGACCAGGCATTGGAAGGGGCTGGTTTGGAGTGCCCACCCCTGGAGGTGCCCGAGGAATGACCTGACTTGGCACTCAGTGGGCATCGGGCACGGGGTGGCTTTTCCAGCCTTAAAGATCCTATAATTTTGGGAACAACCCCCAAATTTGCCGCTGTCACAGCCTCGATATCCGAGGGGTGGGGGGTGTCACCCCCATGGTACAAACCCCTGCAGGGGAAAGGGTTGTGTGCTACCATTTCGGCTCTTCTTTCCCTAAACTGGGAGAAATCAGCCCAAAACTGGTGGTTTGTGTCTCTCCAGCCTCCCAGAACCTCTCTCAGTTCTGCCATCGGAGTTCTTTGCGGAATTACATTTTTATCCCGATTTATTCAAGCAGAACAGAGGCGCGGGGCGAGTCGCCCTGCACCGGGAGCGCTGCTATACATAAGAATGCTCCTTCATTTACATCCTCCCTCCTTCCCCACAATTGAACTATCCGCGTTATTTTTACTCCTCAAATGTATTTTTTTTAAAAAAGGTGGGGGAAGGGGAGAATTTTTTTAAAAAAAAAAAATCCACCCATCTAGATTCACCTTATTTTTACTTCTATTCAAATTTTCCCCTCCGGAATTTTTCTAAACCATAAAAATGAGGCACATGAGGGAGCTTCACCCGAGGGGAGAACCGAGGCCCGGGGATGAGGGGGAGGAATGTGTTTTGGGGCAAAGAGTAAGTTTATAACTATTTTTCTCTTAACTGGAGCACTTAGCTGCACTGCAAGCCATTCATCTTCTGGTTTAATAACTCATTCTCCCTGTGAGATGGGGTATTATAGCCCTGGATATTGCTTTTTTTTTTTTGGGATCAAGTACTTGAAGACGGATCCACTTTTTCTAATAAAATACCTTTTCATTGTAATTGAAATAATTTTCTGCTCCGGGCTTCCCCCCTTTATTTTGGGTGTTCAATCTGCTTTCCCCAGACCCCCTTTCCTGGCCTGGCATTTAGTTATTTCCCTTCCCAAATGATATAAATGCAACTCCCTCCTTTCCCCCCATCCCAGGGGAGCTAGTGTGAGGGAGAAATGCTGCTCTAATCAATTACTAAATCAGATATTATATAATATATTACACATTTTGCTTCCGGGGGTCTTCCCTGCTGCGGGGACCGATGGACTTTTGGGGCATTTTTGACCATTTTATCACTTTTTAGTGTAATTTTCTCCCCTGGAGGAATCATTTCCCAGGGCAGCAGCTTGTGCTGGTCCCTGTGGGGTGTGATGAATTCGCAGAGCCCCCTGGAAGGGCCAGGCCGGGCAGGTTTTGGGGCCGGGGATGTTTTTTGGGAGCAGAGGGAGCTCTCGGCTCGTGGCTCTGCCGCTTCCCCGCGAAGCCTGGCCGGGGTTAATCCCCTGCAACAAAACTTCTCCCTTTCATCTCCCCCTCGCCCGGCTGTCTCTTAACTAATCATTTGATCTCAGCATCTCCGCGAGAAGGTTCCGAGCCTCGTCAGGGATTAATGGGAAGGAGGAATTAAGCGGCGGATCAAAGGGGCTGCGTTTTGGGGGGTCGTGGGGGCAGGGAGGGGACACTGGGGACACTGGGGGCAGCACAGCCCCAGAGGGTGGCAGGATGTGACCCCCAGGCCAGAGGGGCTTTGCTGGGCTACCTCAGAGTCAGGCCTGGGGTTGGTCCTCCCTGGGCTCGTGGATGGTTTTCCCTGAATTTGGGGATGCTGCAGGAAAGCCACACTTCCCACAGCGCCCTTGGACAGCAATTCCCTCATTAAACAAATATTTGGGGAGCTGGAAAAGGAGGGGAGGGGCAGCCCTGCCTCAGACCCCCGTAATGCTGCAGCCCCCCCAATTCTGCAGCCCCCCAAAATGCTGAGTCCCCCTGTGCTGCTGAGCCCCCTCCAATTCTGCAGCCCCCCCAAAATGCTGAGTCCCCTCGTGTTGCTGAGCACCCCTAATTCTGCAGTCCCCCCAAAATGCTGAGTCCCCCTGTTCTGCTGAGCCACCCAATTCTGAAGCCCCCCGAGGTGCTGCAGCCAAGCAGATGCCAAGCCCCCAAGATGCTGCAGTCCCTTGGAATGCAGGAACCCCCCTGAGATGCTCCAGCCCCCGAAAATGCAGCAGCCCCCCAAATGCTGCAGCCCCCCAGTACTGCTGAGACCCCCAAGATGCAGCAGCCCCACAAAATGCCACAGCCCCCCAAGATGCTGCACCCCCCAAGATGCTGCCTGCCCCCTTCCCCAGCACCGACAGACCAATGGCACGATGATGGCAGGGGCAGGATGACCCCGGGGTTGGAGAATTGCACCCACCAGATCTACAAAATCAGTTTTTCTCCACTAAAACTGTTGTATTTCCTGCCTGGCCCCGGCTGTTTTTAGGGAGGCTGAGCCAAGGTGGGAGCAGGGGACGTGCCAAGGCACCCTGAGCTGGGATTTGGTTGCTGCTCGAGGTTTTGCCCTGGTTTGTGGTGCAGCTGCTGGAATTCCTCCTGTCCCTCCTGCTGCTCCCAGGGGTTCTCCCCCTTCAC
Organism: Lepidocolaptes lacrymiger; assembly: GCA_035584035.1. Taxonomy (NCBI): domain Eukaryota; kingdom Metazoa; phylum Chordata; class Aves; order Passeriformes; family Dendrocolaptidae; genus Lepidocolaptes; species Lepidocolaptes lacrymiger. Next base: position 3,409,097 of record JAXCLP010000060.1, on the reverse strand, counting down.
AGAGGTCACACACAGCACAGGGATTTGCCAGATTTCTTCCAGCTGGAGTGAAAAGCCTGGGAATTCGGGTGGAAATGTGGCCGGGAGGGAAAAGCAGCACTCTCTGTGTTCAGAGGGAGGATCAGTTTGGTGTCACTGGCTGCTCCTGGTCACCTCCAGCTCGCTGGGCTGGTGCTCCCAGTTCAGACTGGGACAGAGGGACACCCAGGAGCTCCTTTCCCCTTTGAGAATAGGACTTGTGCCACCTCTTGGTCTTCTCTTGCTGGAATGTCACTGTGGGGACCTGCTGGGGGTAAAGGTGACATGTGCAAAGTGACCACAGCCTTCATACATTTGGTTTTCCCAGCAAAAAATCCAATATTTGGGAGAGGGATACCTGCAGTGGGATGATTCCCGTGGGGAAATGGGATTCTTATTCTCCCTGGTGCAGTCAGAGGTGGCTTCACTCAGAGTTTATGCCCCAACAAAGGCCATCTTTCCAGGAAAATCCTTTCTAAAACATTTAATCCTCTGCATCCAGGGTACAAATTGCACTCTAAGGGTTGTTCCTCACAAGGATGTGCTTTGTGCCCCTTCCTTTGCCCACTCAGCTCCACCTCAGCACACCAAAAATTCCCCTCCACGAGGGAAATGTGCAATTAAAACACCACCACACACAAACCAAGCAGTGAATTAAACAAGCATGAAAGGCAAATAAATGCCAGCTCTGGCAAAACGCAGGGGAAAGGAGCCACCAGCCATCCTCGTGGTCCTGGGATTTCAAACGCCGCCGCCGATGGAATTTGGCTGCTCCATTTCCTTCCCTGTCAATCAGCGTCGCTGCCACTGAGGATTCCTCCTCTTTTTCTCTCCCCCCTTTCTCCTGGCCGTGCCCGGAGCGGGGTTGTATCGCAGCCAGGCAGCGCTCGCCGTCGAGCCGCTCAATCAGCGCCGACAAAACCCGCACAGACGTCGCTTCTCAGACAGGAGAGTTGAAAAAGGGGGCGTTTTGGGCACGGGGTGGGCGATGGCTCCGGGTCTGTCCCTGCTCTGAGATGTCCTGGCGCTGGTGTTGAGCGTTCCCCAGCTCTGGAGCTGTGCCAGGCTGTGCCAGCCCCTCACCTGCAAAGAGGGGGGTGCAGGGAGGGCTCCTGTGCCCAGCTGGGTTTTCCTGGCATCCCGAAGCCCCCCAAAGGTAGGGATTGGCTCTGCTTTGGTGTCAAACTCTGCCCTGCCACAGCCTTGCTGGGTTTCCATGAGCTCTGCATGGAGAGATTGGGGGGTTGGTGAACGTGGTTCTTGAACATCCTGATCCCTCAGCATCCTTAATCCAAAGCATCCAGACCCCTCAGCATCCAAACCCTTGAGCATCCTGACCTCTGAGTATCCTGATCCCTGAGCATTCTTATCCCAGAGCATCCAGACCCCAGAGCATCCCAACCCCAAAGCATCCTGAGCCCAGAGTATCTTCACCCCTCATCATCCTCACCTTTGAGTATTCTAATCCTTGAGCATCCTTATCCCAGAGCATTCAGACCCCTGAGAATCCTGGCTCTGAGCATCCCTCTCTCCAAGCATCTTGGCCCCAAATCATCCCAGCTTTAACTCATCCCAGTCTTTGAGCATTCTGACCCCTCCACGTCCTGACCACACACATCCCAGTCTCTGACTGTTCTGACGTGATCATCCCAGACTTCAGGCATCCTGACCCCAGAGCATCCCACCCTCTGAGTGTCCCTGTCTCTGGGTATTCTGACCCCCAAACATTCCAGATTCCAAGTATCCTGACCCCTGAGCATCCCACCCTTTGAGGATCCCTCTCTCTGAGTATCCCAGTCCCTGAACATCCTGACTCCAAGCATCCCATCTTCCAAATCTCCCGTCCTGTGAACATCCTGACCCTCAAGCACCCAACCTCCAAGGATCCCTGTCCCTGAGCATCCTTGCCCTGTGCCTCCCACGAGGGCAGCTGCCTCCCAGCCTCTAAAATCTAGTTATTTAATAACAGAGCTCTTGGGCTGTAAAGGGACCGTGGAGAGATGGAGGGAAAGAATTGTGTGATCGAGGGTTGTCTGTTCAATAAGTGTTTCCTGCCCTGGATTTGGCCATTCCCAGAACAAACCAAACGTTCCTGGGAGAACACACCAGTGTGACCATCCCAACCCTGCTGTGTCCAAAGGTCCCTGAGCCCCCTTTTTGGGGCAGGTGTTTTGCAGCAGCAGTGTGACCCCAGCTTTGCACTGAACCTCAGTGTGTTGTGAGTCCTGGGCTCTTGGAAGTTGCTTTTGTTTATCTCATGGTCTGGTTTTATTTATTTTAAGGCATTTATGTTTAAACACGATGCTTTGGGAAATCCCACCCAGCCTGTGACATCCCTGGGGCTGCTCCAGCCGTGGGCACCACACCTGGGACTGTCCTGGGTGGGAAAGCTGGGCTCAGATCCCAAATTTCCCACACTAATAAAAACCCATTTGGGGTGTAAACCCAAAACTTGCCATCCCAGGGGACCACCCCTGAATGGCTGCACATCCAGGGTGGGGTGTGATAGCTCTGGGGGGTTGTTTGTCTGGGAAATAACATCAGGAATAAGTTGTGTAGCACTGGCACGGGGCAGCACAGCCTGGGCCAGGCCCTGCTTTTTCATTCCAGAAATGTCACTGAGTCACCCATGACTCATAATTATAATGGGAGACATTTCCAACCCGGTGCATGACTCGGAGACGTCTTCCACGGATATTAGAGCTGTTTGTAAAAGCCAGGCCTTGCCCTGGCGCTCTCCCTCCCTCCCTGGCTGTCTCTTGTCCCCCCCTTTGCCAAGTGACAGCCCTTGGGGTGGTGGCAGCGGGATGAGGATGCTCCTCGGTGTCCCAGGGGAGCAGGGGGATGCATTAACGCTCCCCATCAGGTGACAGGTGTCTATTAAAGTGACTCCCATCACCGCTGCCTCCGGCCTGCCCTTGACCCAGGGCTGCCCTGGCAGACAGCTCCGTGTCATGTGTGACCTCCTGGTGTCACCTCAGCCCCGGGGTGGCCGTGGATCCCGGGATTTTGGCATCAACGTGGCTCACCTCAGGGGCAGCACAGGGGGGGCAATATCTGAGCATCATCTGGGTTATCCCTCGCTCTGCCGCTCTTCCCTCCTCCTCCCAGCCAGGAAAATTGTCCTTCCCATCCCTGGGGTGACGGGAAGAGGGGCAGGTCTGGCCGGATCCCCAGGCGGGGCATCCTCCTGGATGCGGTGGCACCCGGGGGCGACGCTCCCCTCGGAGCTGCCTCTTCCCACGGCTCCCCTCAGCCCGGTGCTGTGCCTCCAGAGCCAATTAATTAGGCAGGATTGGTATGAACTAAATGAGGGAGTCGTTCGATCCAGTCCGACCAGTTCAGAGCTGCCGGGGTGACTGGTGTGGGTCGGTCCCCGCTGCGATGCCCGGGGAGCCGCGCAATTCCCTCCTTGCTGGAAATACTTTCTCACCAAATAGCATTAAATATTCCTGAGCTGTGAACATCTTGGACTGATTTTATTTTCCATAAATAAACTTGTTGGGAGATATTTGGAGATGGGCCTAAGCTGCAGAGCTTGGACTGGCTCCCAAATCTCGCTGCTGTTTGGGCTCGAGGGGTTGGTTCAGGATTGTTTCGAGCTTTATTTCGGTTTTTAAGGGGTTGGGATTAAATGGGTGCCCTCAAATGGAACCCTCTCAGTGCTTGCCTGAGTTTCCTGGTCCCCAAAATGCTGTTGATGGGGGGAGAGGAGCTCACAGGTGTCCCTTTTCCCTCTAGGCACGGCTATAGGGTTATATCCATAGGCTGCCATAAGGTTGGACGTTTTGGAATCAGCATTTCCAGTGGGATCAGCTGGATTTTGTACCTGCCTTTAAGAGGTACCAAATCCCAGTTGCTTGGACTGGGACTGTGGGTGTTCCATGTTTTAGGCTCTGTGGTTTTTTGGGGTGCAAACCCTTCACCCTGTACCTGCCAGATGCCCCTTGCCCAACCAGTCCCAGTTGGAGGTGCCCCCAGTCTATCCCAGCTGAGACAAAGGGGAAAAAGGGAGGGAAACCCCCCAAGGAACAAAACAATCCTGTTTATTTGTTTCCCAAAGGGGAAATGAAGTGGGAGAGCTGTAAGGACGTGTTTGCAAACCCTCTCCTGGCGCATCCCAAGGAGGATCTGTGGGGTGAGGAGAGGAGGGTTCCATTCCCTTCCCTTCCCAGCAGAGCCCAGTGTTTCTGTTTGTCCTGATTAACGCTGACAAGGACAGCATTGCTCTTTTGGTGAGCACACACGCCCCCCAAACCCCTCGCCATCCCTCAGCCTCGCCTTCCCTTCTCCTCCCTCGATCCTCAGGTTCATTCCCAGCGCAGCCATGGGGAGAGGAGTCAAATCCGCCCCCCAAACTCTGCCGCATCCTCATTAATTTGGCCATGTCTCCCCTGGTCGCCTTAGGGAAGCGTCACATTTTTAACGAGGCTCTTGAGGGGCCCGTCACGGCGACAGCTTCATTTTGACAGCTGCGCTGGGAAAAGGTGCAGCGTCAGGATTTGCGGAGCTCCCGGGGCTGCTCCGGAGGCTCCGGGGGCTGCAATTGGCACCGGGGATTTTGGTGCTCGATTTCAGCTTCGTTTCGCTTCGGATGAGGCCCCTGCTCCTTAATTTGGGGGTGGTTGAAAGGGCAAGGACCAGGAGCTGTTGGTTTGCCAGGAATTCCGTGGGGTTGGCACGGGTTGGCACCAGGGAGAGCCCTGGGGTTTGGCGTCGGGGATCCAGACAAACCTTCCTGCTCAATTCTGCTTTTCCCTCCCGTTATTGCCAAATTAAAGCACTCAGGAGCGAAATCCCATGGCAAGGGGCCTATTCCCAAAGAATATTGTGAATATATTTATATTCCAATGTTATCTGTATGTATATTCCATATATATATGTGTGTTTATACGTATATGCACATTCCCAACATATTATATAGGGACATATATTTCCCATATGCTCCTAATACACATTTTACATATTGTATGTATATATATTCATATCCCCAATATATATTATATATATATTTCCCATATACTCCTAATACATATTTACATATTGTATGTATATATATTCATATTCCCCATATATTATATATATATATTTCCCATATACCCCTACTACATATTTTACATATAATATATATATTATGTATACCCCAATTTATACACGTATTTATTCCCAATATATAATATATATATATATAATGTATACCCCAATTTATACATATATTTATTCCCAATATGTAATATATATATATATAATGTATACCCCAATTGATACATATATTTATTCCCAGTATATATTATATAACATATATATATATTTCCTATATATTCCTGACATATATAGCATATTACATATATTATGTTATATATTTGGAACTGCTCCCAGGAGCAGTTTTGTGCCCGGGGCAGGATCCGTGGCTGTTCCGTGTAAGGCCAGTGGCTGATCCGCAGGGATCTCGCTCCATCCCGGGAGCTCTTCGAACCCATTCTAATGCAAATGCGCATTAGCTGATAATCTGAATGTTGAGTGGATTATTTCACCCCCAGACGAGCTGCTGCAAGGCAATTTTTTTTCCCTCTTTTAATATATCGAAGCCAAAAAAACCCTCAAAAAAACCCCTCACCCCGCCACAAAGAAACCCACCTCGGGATTGGGATTGATCCCCAGGGATCTGTGCAGGAAGGACGATCTCTCTTCCCCTCCCAAGCCCAAAAATAAATGAAGAACTACGACCTAGTGACACACTCTAACAGCTTTATCGCATGTGCGCGGTAATTGCATCAGCAAACATTTGTGTTGTAATTAAAGCCAGGAGCCACTAAACCATGAGAAATCAATTAAAAGAGGATCCCGGCTGTGGGAACAGCATCCCACCTTCCTGCCTGTCCTGCTAAGATGCTGCTTCAGCCTTTTTTCCCCTCCCAAAAAATACCCTGCAGGAGGGGCTGACCCCCCCACAGCTCCCTTTTCCTTCCTCCCGGTTTCCTGGGTGTTGGAGCATCCCCGGTGATGTCCCAGCATCGCTGCTGGTGGGGAATTGGGTGGATTTGGGGAGCTCTGGGTGCTGCAGGGTGGGCAGCAGGAGCAGCATCCCGGGGTCCACATGGAATAGGGGTTTGTTTTGGGGACAGCAGCAGGTTGGGTGAGGGGTTCAAGGTGCCGGGATCGAATGGAAAAATGCAGGAAATGTGCATTATGTAGAGCAGGATTTGTATTTTGGGGTAGAAACAGGGAAGGGAGATCCTGCTGCAGGGATCCAGGGCATAAACAGGGATAAGATCCCACTGTGGGAATTCAGTCCTGAGGCTTTGCTTGGTGTGGATCTAAAACCTTCTCTCAATCCACTCCTGAGGTTTTGCTTGGTGTGGATCTAAAACCTTCTCTCACTTCAGAACCAGCTTGTCCCTCAATCCATCACCCCCAAACCCCAGGATTTGGCTGCCCCCCATCCACAGGACACTTCACCCCCGGAGATTCATTTCCCTCCGTGCGCCGAGCGCTTGGCAAAAGCAGCTGAATCCACCAAAACAAACCCTTTTCCCTGCACGTGCGGCTCCTTCCCCCGGGAGAGACTGAAAGAGAGACTGAACCGCATGTGACAGATGTTAATCGCATCATTTAATGCACTCCTGGAAGGCACTTGGATACGGGGATGGGGAGGAAGAGGAGAATAGACTATTGTCTCCCGTTTCCGCCGGCACCCACCGGGGAATAGATAACCCCGGGATACACAATCCCCCTGGGGGTTGCTCTGAAGGTGGGAATGGCAGCTCTGGAATTTGGGGGCTTTCTGATGCGTCCGTGGTGAATGTAAAGGAATATTTAAAAAGGGCAGAAAAATCACTTCTGTTTTGTCCGCAGCTCCCCAAAGGGCTGTTTGGGGGATACAGGAGAGAGGGATATTGGGATGGAGGGATCGTGTCTGATCCACACCTGAGCATTCCTAGATCGAGCCAGGGATACAGGAGAAGAAAAATAGGGATGGAGGGATCACACCTGACCCACACCTGAGAATCCCTGGGCCAAACAGTGGATACAGGAGAGGGGGAAATAGGGATCACACCTGATCCACGCCTGAGAATCCCCTTACCAAGCACAGGATACAGGAGAGAGGGAAATAGGGATGGAGGGATCACGCCTGACCCACACCTGAGCATCCTTATACAGAACTTGGGATAAAAGATGGAAATAGGGATGGAGGGATCACACCTGACCCACACCTGAGCATCCCTGGACCAACCAATGGATACAGGAGAGGGGGAAATAGGGATCACACCTGATCCACACCTGAGCATCCCTTTACTGAACTTGGGATAAAAGATGGAAATAGGGATGGAGGGATCACGCCTGACCCACACCTGAACATCCCTGTACTGAATTTGGGATAAAAGATGGAACTAGGGATGGAGGGATCACACCTGACCCACACCTGAACATCCCTGGCCCAAACACCTTCTGCTTGGCCTGGGAAATAATGCAAAGCCATCAAATATCCGCTGTCCCTTGAGAAGGGCTGTTTGCCGGCGGCAGGGAATTGCATTTCCGAGGCAGTAGCGGTATCCCCTGGGCCGCTTCCCTGATTGAATTCCCCCTTGGTGACCCGCGAAGGTAATTGCAGCAAAGGGGAGCCGGGGCAGATCGCACCTGCCGTGGAAATCAGCATCTCCATCCGTCCCCCGACCCGGGAAGAAATTGAGGCAAGATGACTAAAGGTGCCTAAAAAGCAATGGGCTTATTGACTAATAGATTTCTTAGTCATGAAGTCCCCGTGCTCCGTATGTCCCCAAATCAGAGCAATTATGGATTTAAATGGAGCTGGACTCGGTGGAGCAGAAAATGCTTGTTTTAGCGTGAGATTGGCCAGAGGTGAACGACCTGTGAAACCCCCGGTAATGAAAGCTCTTCACAGCTTGCCGTGTTCCACCGGGGAATAATTGCTGCAGTCTGTGATACGGATCTGGCTGCGTTAATGATGCCCCTGCTCCTGGTCGGAGGACTCGTTTAAGCTCCCCATTTTTCCCGGATTTCAAAGCAACAAGGCATCGTGGGAATTAACGCATTAACGTGGACGTTTTTCTCATTTGGGGCATTTCAAATATTATTCCAAGCTTTCGGCCGGGATCGATTAACAAAGGGATGGGGATCGGGAGCCTTGGGAAAGGGTGGCTGGAGGGGATGGAATGTCACATCGCTGTGTCGATCCCATTTGTACTTTATTTAGCATGACAAGATGGATTTATCAGAACAAAACATACATTAGGAATTTAAAAAAAATGTTTTGGATGGAAATAAAACTCCTAATAACTTCCAAATGAAAACCACATCCAAGGGAGACAGTTGGCTTCTCTTCTTAGTTTATTATTAAATATTTGACTAGGGAGGGAAGTTCTGAGCTGAGCATCTTTTCCCTCCTGTTCCTGGCAAGAGCAGTTTGTGTGCAGGGAGGGTTAGTTCTTGGTTGGTTTCCCAAAGCAGTTTCTGGGGAGAGATGGGTGGAGATTTTCCCCTTTATTCCTGAATTTATGCATTTTCTAATGAGATCTCACTGCAGGGTCTTATTCCTTAGTAATATTTGGAATATATCTATATATCTGTAATCCAAATATCTGTCTATCTACTTATCTATCCGTCTATTGGGGATATATTCCATATGGGAATATAGAATATATGTAGGAGATATGTGGAATATATTCTGTGTAGGAGATATGTAGAATATATTCTGTGTAGGAGATATGTAGCATATATTCTAGGTGGATACATAGGTATATGGATATATACATAGAAATACAGCAATATATATTTTCTATGAAAATATAGTATATAGATAATATATTCTATATGGATATATAGATGTAGAAATATAGCCATATATATTCTTTATGGAAATATAGAATAGATATAATGTAGGTATGTTATATGTATTTTATATATATATGTAATGTAGATATGATATACATTCTTGAGATGTTAAATACGGTGCACAGGGCTGGGAAAAGGCCTTGCCAGCAGCAAATTCCCCCTGCCGGGAGCGGGGACGGGGGGACCGCAGCAGGTAAATGGATGCAGCGGGTGGGCTGGTGCTTCATCCCGAGGGGATGGAGATGAACAGAACCGCTCCCGAAACACTCTTATTTCCCCCAAACGGAGAGCAGAGCTCTTCTTCCCTCCCTCCCCGAGCCTCCCGAGGGAATCCGGGATTAATTTCCTCGCTGACCCCGCGGCCGGGGGGGAGGCGAGGTCAGCGCCGAGGGGCAGAGGGGACGGCGGGGCGCTGAGAAGGAGCTGGGGGCACTGCAGAGTTTGGACAAGGCGGAAATGGCATTTCCAGGGAACTTAATCACGGCCGAGCAGCAGCGCCCAGATTCAATTACCGGCCCCGCCGGAGCGGCCCCGTGGGGAGCAGCGTGGCACTGTCGCCCCCAGAGTGTCACTGTCGCCTCCAGAGTGGCATTGTATCCCCCACAGTGTCACTGTCCCCCCCAGAGTGGCACTGTCCCCCCCAGAGTGGCACTGTCCCCCTCAAGAGTGTCATTGTCCCCCCTCAGAGTGTCACTGTCCCCCCGCACTGTGTCACTGTCCCCCCCAGAGTGTCACTGTGGCCCCCCCGAATGGCATTGTCCCCCCCACAGTGGCACTGCCCCCCCCAGAGTGTCACTGTTCCCCCACAGTGTCACTGTCCCCCCCAGAGTGGCATTGTACCCCCCACAGTGTCACTGTCCCCCCCAGAGTGGCACTGTCCCCCCCAGAGTGGCACTGTCCCCCCAGAGTGGCACTGTCCCCCTCAAGAGTGTCATTGTCCCCCCTCAGAGTGTCACTGTCCCCCCGCACTGTGTC
>JAXCLP010000060.1:3360570-3390355 GCA_035584035.1 Lepidocolaptes lacrymiger | reverse complement strand
GTCCCTGGCCACCCAAACCCATCCCACCACCTTCTCCCAGGGATCTGTGGCCGTGACACATCGCTGTGCCCTGTGCTGTGGTGGGACGTGTTTGGAGGATGGCTGGAAGCAGAGGGAATTCTCCTTGGTGCCTTTTATTTCGAGGAGAAATAAAACACATTTATCCTCTATTTAAAGAGGTTTAGGTCATGAGGAATAAATCCCCAAAAGTGGGTTTGTGGCCTCCCCTGGCTCACATCCATCACTCACCTCTGCAGGTTTTACTTGGATCAAAGTGGAAATAGGAAAGTATGGAAAAAAATATGGATTTGGAGGGTGATAACCCCCCTGGGGGGCTTTTCCTTGCTCTCAGAGCTCTGCTCCCCTCTCTCACAGACCAAGAAGTACGTGCTGGTGATGGTGGATCCCGACGCTCCCAACAGAGCCAACCCCACGCACCGGTTCTGGAGGCACTGGGTGGTCACCAACATCCTGGTGAGTGCCCTGTGGGGTCCCTACATTGGGGGGGAGGCACTTTGGGGCATTCCCAAGCCTTGGGACACCTCGTGGTCCTGCCCTGGGAGGTTGGGTTGCCATGGGAGGTTGGATTGCCATGGGATGCTCATCCCTGTCGGTGAAATCCCGACTGGCGAGGGTTTGCCAGGGAAATGTAAATGGTGCTGGGCGTGTAGGTAGGGAAGTGCTTCCTCAGGCTATAAAGAGCCAGGCTGCTCCAAAAATATTGCTGGTGGGTTTTTTTTCCCTCTTCTCCTAAGGAAATGCTGGAAAAAAACCCGCTTTGCAAACTCCCAAACACCGGTTTGCCGAGCGGAGACAACCCATGGTCTCAAACAGTTCTCGCTGCCGGGTGGTTTTTGTGGTGAAAAAAGGGGGTTTGGGGAAAAACTGCTTTCCTTTTCTGGGTTTTACTTTTTGGGGAGGAGAAAAGGGTTTGAATGCAGTGAAGGAAATGGGAGGAAAATGGGGTTGGGGTGAATTTTGGTGCTCGCCATCCCTCTGTCCATGGGATGAGTCCTGGCCCTGCTCCCGAAATGTCCCAGTGTCGTTGCTTTGCTTCCAGAAATATTTTGGAAAATCAATTTGTTCCTCTCCTGCTCGCTTTTATCCCTTTAAAAATGAGGCGTTTCAGCCCTGAATCAATCTAACTCATAATCTTAGTACTAAAGTCTAATTAAGATATCAATTAATTTGCAGCGTGCATTTAACAAGAAATATCTCGTCGTTCTCCTCTATTATTCCCTGAAATTACTGCTGAGGGCTCTTTGTACAGATACCTTAATTAGACTTTTTATTGTTAATGGGAATATTAAGCAAATTAAAACTGGATATTAATACTTTCCATGAATTTCATAATTGGCTGAGAAATAGAAAGCGTTTGGAATAATTGCCGGAATTTGTGTACAGGGCTTATTTTTTGCCTTGTTTTGTGTTTTAATCCTCCACAGAAACCCTTCTGCATTTCTAACAACAGGGTCCTGAAAGTCTCTCATTAATTTTAATATTTACTGAACGCAGAGGAGCCCAAGCTCTTGTTTTTCCTTCTGTACACAGAGCCTTCCGAGCCGCTCGCTCTTGCTAATTATTGTGGTTTTCCTTTTTCTTGGAGTACAAAATCATTTAAAGCAAAGAAGGGAAAAGTGGGATTAAAACCTCCAGCACGAAAGGAAGGTGCTTTTTTCCCAAACCCTGGCATTTTAGGGTTCAGTTTGTAGTATGTAAGGTCAGAAATTCCTTGTCAGGCCATGCAGGAGAGTGGAAAAAGGAGATTTTTGGGAAGGGAAAGGGCGATTTGTCTCTGCCAGGGATGGGGCTGATCCCAACCCCAACTATTCCTTATCTTTCTTATAATGAGATAAATATATATCAATATATATACACATATATAAGCAGGGATTTGGGCTCGATGATCCTCATGGTCCCTTCCAACATGAGCTATTCTATGTGCTATTATATAAAAATTGCAGATATTGATACGCTCTCTATACTGATGGGATATATAAATATCCCCTCTCTCTCTCGTGGGTGTATTTGTATCTCTCCCATCTCCACAACGTGTATAAATCCCCCTCTGCACCACCAAACACCAAACCCAGCGCCATCCTCGCAGGGCACTGGGACAAACCCACTTCACCCCAGCCCTGAGGTCTGTCCCTATTGCTGGGGGTGCAAATGGGGGGTCCCTCCGGGGCTGCAGGGGGAGTTTTCCCAAACCCCCACCCCAAAGGGCGGTGGCGGAGCCGGCGGGCTCGGCCACATGGTGTCTCGTTGAAATGCAGATCGGTTGGGGGGTATATGGAAGTCTTGGCTCCGAGGAGCTTCAGCTGACAGGCTTATTTGCACACTGGCTCTAAAATAACCGTGTAGGCTTTACATGACACCTTCTGTTGCTTTGGTGCAGAGAGGGGCTTGCAAGTGCCTTTCTGCGGGAGGGACGGGGCGGCCGGCGGGAGGGGTGGGGGCTGCCAGAGCCTGGCAGTGCCCTGGCATCACCCTGGCATTGCCCAGAATCACCCGAGCATTGCCCAGCATCACCCCAGCATCACCTGGGTATCACCCCAGCCTTGCCCAGCATTGCCCAGCATCACCCCAGCACTGCCCAGCATCACCCCAGCAGTGCCCAGCATCACCCCAGAATCACCCACGTATCACCCCAGCACCGCCCAGCATTTCCCAACATCACTTGGGTATCACCCCAACCTTGCCCAGAATCACCCCAGCCTTCTCCAGCATTATCCCAGCATTGCCCAGCATCACCTGGGTACCACCCCAGCATTGCCCAGCATTGCCCTGGCATCACCTGGGTATCACCCCAGCATCACCCCAGAATCACCTGGGTATCACCCCAGCACTGCCCAGCATTTCCCAGCATCACTTGGGTATCACCCCAACCTTGCCCAGTATTTCCCAGCATCACTTGGGTACTACCCCAGCATCACCCCAGCATCACCTGGGTGTCACCCCAGCACCCCTCCAGTATCCCCCCAGCATGTCCCCGTATCTCCTGGACATCCCCCCAGCATCACTGGGCACCTCCCCGTGATCCCCCCAGCTTTGCCATGCCTCCGTTCGGAGGGAAACAGCTCCAGCAGCACTCAAATGCCACTGCTGGGTGCTGCAGTACCTTGGCACGCCACCAAGGTTGGGTTCTGGCTCCAAATTTGCTCTCCCAGGTGGAGTTTGGGGCTGGAACAGCCCAGCCCATCCCATCCCATCCCATCCCATCCCATCCCATCCCATCCCACCAGTGCCGCTCGCCGTTCCTTATCAGCCGCTGCTCCGATTGTCAAACACCAGAGATGCTTTCACTCCTATTCAAAATAATTTAAATAAAAATGTTGCCACAAAGTGGAATAATATCTTTTGATGAATGTTTTTAAAGCCCTTTAGGTTTTCATGGTAATTTGCAGTGTAAAATTATTTAGAGATAAGAGCCAAATTAGCTCTTATAGGCGGAGGTCGATATGTCCCGTTATCCATGGAAGCAGTGTTTAAATATAATCAGCCTTTACTCTAATGCAGCATAATTGTTCATTTGAAATAGCTTTTTTTTCTTCCTTTTTTTTTTTTTTTTACTCCATTCAGTGAGTCATTAAAATATTCAAAGGATAATGCAGTGAATTGGAAATGAATTTATCACATTATCCTGTATATACTGTAGAGCATCAGGTAACCAGGCAGAGTCGGAACCAGTTTACAGTGAAACCCAGTAAACAAGGCTTTCCATTTTGTATTCAGTGGGGAAAGCAAAAGAAGGGAGAAAATACTGCCCTTCAAATGGAAAGCTTTCCGTCTTTATTCCCCCTCCTTGGGGAGGAGGAAGGGGGAGGGCGAGAGCAGCGAATTTGTACTCCACTAAAGCCTCGCTGCTTTAACTTTATTTTTATCAAAATATGTTTGTAACAGAAAGTCGTTATGGAAACCAGTTCTGCCAGCCGGGAGAAATCCTGCGCCAGGCTGGAGCAGAGCGGGACCCGCCGGGTGCTGCTGCCATGGGCACAACTCAGCTCAGCCCCCTCCACCAGCCCCTTCCCAGGGCAGAACCTCAGGGAAACCGAGGCACGGAGCTGTCCTGGTGAAATCCGGGCTGGGAGAAGGGAATTCTGCCCAACATTTCTCAAGGACAGCCATTCCCACCCATGGCCCATCCCATTCAAGTGGTTTTTCCCCCGTAGTTGGTCCCGGTGTTCCGATGGCTCCCGTGGCTTTGTAGGGTGGGGAACATGTGGATGTGGGATGGGCAGGTTGGGATGCTGAGGGGTCACACCATCCCTGCTCCCAGAGGTCCTGGCACCACTCCTGGTGTTCCCCGTGGTGTCTCGTGGTTGTCGTCGGTTGATAAACAGGCTCCGGGTGGCAAGTGTCACCATAGAAACAGGTGCTGCCTTAAGCAAACAAGGGCTTGATTAACCTTAAAAATTATGGGATTCTTGCACCAGGAGAGGCTGGAAATGGAGCTGTGAGGGGCTGGCTGCTTGTCCAACCTGCCCCTTGTCCCCATCCCAAAGGGACAGCCATGCAGGAGCTCCACAGGAAACTCTTCCTCTGTAGCACATGGTACGTGGCTCTGGTTTACCCAAAATGCTTGGATTTATCAAAAAAAATAGAGATCAGGCTGTTATTCCTGCTCTTTGGCTCCTGTGTGAAGAGTTGTAGGGACGCCTTGGGGACACTTTTCACTTTTGCAGAGCAGTTTTGTAGGGACACCTTGGGGACACTTCTGCAGAGCACTCATGATCCAGGCACATCCATCATTCCAGCAGGAGAAAAACCTTGTCAGGGCAAGGAACGATTTTTAGTGGATTAATCGATGCTAGAAGGGGGGAAAAAAAATCAGCTTTTGGGTATCCTGCAGGTGGGAGGGATCCACATTTTGGGAGATGCTGGAGTGTCGGGACAGGTGTCCTTGCCTGTGCCATCTGTGATTCCTGTGGATCTGTGACATTGTGGAATCCCTGAAACCCTCCATGCCAGTGAGATCTGCTGCCTTGCTCGGGCAAGGAGGGGCAGATGTAGTTGTTGGTGCCATGGTATTGTTCCTCCTTGCTGGAGCCCTCTCGACTCTCCTTTTTGGTGATGAAACCGAGGGTTTGAAAGGGAAAGAACAGAGGGAAATGTTGGTTTAATTGATGACTTGGCTCCTTGGAATAGTCAGTTCCCTGGTGTGAGTTTCTGTCGCTGCTCGTTAATGAAGCCTTTATTAATAAAAGGCAAAAAAAAAAAAGAAGAACTAAGAAAAAACAAAATAAGCCAAGAGGCTGCTGCTCTGGTGGAGTTTTCTTTGCTCTCCAAGTTCTACAGAAGAAATTCTGCCTTGTGAGGGTGGTGAGACTCTGGCACATCCCTGGAAGTGCCCAAGGCCAGAGATTGGAGCAACCAAGGTGTTGGGATGAGCTCCCAACCCAAACCATTCTGGGATTCTGTGCATCTCTCATCCTGAGAAATGCCTGACAGGAGGTGTAGCCAGGTGGGGGTCGGGCTCTTCTCCCAGGAAACAAGAGCCAGGACAAGTGGAAAAGGCCTCAAGTTGTGCCAGGGGATGTTCAGGTTGGATATTAGGGAAAGTTTCCTCCCTGAAAGGGGGAACTGGCACCCACTGGCACAGCTTACCCAGGGCAGTGGTGGGCTCAGCATCCCAGGAGGGATGTGACACCTGGGGACGTGGGTTAGTGCTTGGCTTGGCAGTGCTGGGGGGACAGTTGGACTTTATGATCTTAGAGAGCTTTTCCAACCCAAATGATTCCACTGTTCTATGATTCTACCAGTCCTGGGGTGCTCTGTTCAGGGGGGATGCCCACCCTGGTGTGGCAGAGGGCTGATCCCACAGCTGCATCCCTGCCAACACCAGCATTCCCACCCCACAGGAGCTGCCACTTGGCTTTATGCTCCCCTGCCATGTAATTAGTGCTCTCAGGTAATTACACTCCCCAAGGCCCCGAAGGGCTGCCGCTCAGCCATTCCCCTGGGACAGCAGGAGCTAAAAGCACGTGGTCTGCTCATTTTGGGAATGGCCATCCCCCAGCAGGGACAGGGCCCTCTTGTGACCCCTGAGGGTGTTTGCTGCTCCCTTTTGGGGCTTCAGAGAAAGGGGAAAACACCCCAAAACATCCCAAAACCTCCTCCACCTGCTCTGTTTGCTGCTCCCTTTTGGGGCTTCAGAGAAAGGGGGAAAACACCCCAAAACATCCCAAAAACTCCTCCACCTGCTCTGTTTGCTGCTCCCTTTTGGGGCTTCAGAGAAAGGGGAAAGCACCCCAAAACATCCCAAAAACTCCTCCACCTGCTCTGTTTGCTGCTCCCTTTTGGGGCTTCAGAGAAAGCATCCCAAAACATCCCAAAACCTCCTCCACCTGCTCTGGGTACCACGCTTGGGAGGGCAGCACTGGCATAGGACACACAGCCATGGCTTTGCCCCTTGTGGTGCCATCCCCTCCTCGGTGCACCCATGGTGCCAGGGGAGTGCCAGGGGAGTGCCAGGGGAGTGCCAGGAGCCGTGGGGGGCTGACAGGCTGGGCACAGACATGCATTATATGATTATTATCATTATATTGCCAAGGATCAGTGATGAGCGAGGTGATTAGGGCGGCTGCAAAGAGGTTCTTGTGAGCCACGAGCTCACCCTGCACATCCCAGCCCTGTCCCCATCCTGTGCTCCTCACCCTGCCATTCCAAAGGGGTGAATTTAGGGTGCTCAAACAGTCAGCACCCAAAAACCCGCCTGGTTTTGGGGTTATTTGGGATCTTTCTGTGCCTCACTGCCCGGGATCTGCCCCGTGAGTTGCTCCCTCTGCTCCATCCCCACACAGGTATCGTCATTACCCAGGTGGGAATTCAGCTTTGTGCCTTGATGCCTCTATTTCATTTAACATGCAGAGGCTAATAATTTGTCACAATCCAATAAAGCCGAGGTTACAAACACTCTCACTGCTGTTTATTTAAACGATGGTTTGTTAATCAGCTCCTCTTAACGAGGAGAGAATAAATCAGATAAACCCTACCAAAATGGCAGGGAGATACTTTGCACATTAATTTTATTTTCCAGCTGAGATATTCCTGGCAGGCAAGTGCTCACTGACTCCCTGCTCAATCCTAAACTGCTTCCTGAGCCGTGGGGCAGGTATAGGTGTGTGGAGGAGCATCGTGGCACTGGGATGATGCTCTGCCTCGTGGCATTTTGGGTCCAAAAAGCACTTTTCTGGCTCTTTTTGGCTGCCAGGCTCTGTCCCACCAGCCTGGCCGTGTTGGGGGGTGACTTTCCAGCATGCCAGGTGATTCTCTGACACTCCAGTTTTCCCTCTCCTTGTTTAATCTATGGCAGTTTGGGGGAAAAACCAAAAAATAGACCAAGAATAAAGTTGTGCTGATGCAGCTGGGAGTTCAGGGAAGGTTGTCCATCACCATCAGCCAGCACTGAGCTCCAATTCCATCACTGCCTCTGGGGAGAGCACTTAATGGGAAATATCCCAAGGGAATATTTCATATATAATCTGTAAAAAGTGTCCGGGGATGGGATTTCTTGTAAACTCTTGTGTGTGTCCCCTGTGAGCATTTGGGGACCCTCGTGAGCATCCAGGGGACCCCCAGAGCATCTGGGACCCCACGGTCCTCGCAGAGGAGAGGGATGGGAGCCGTGCCCTCCTCGGGTCTACCTCGTGGAAGAGACACTAATCAATGATTAATCGGGCATGTGTGGTTGTGTGGGAGCGATTTGTGTTGGAGGAGGGAACTCCTACAGCACCCCGGTCATGAATCATTTGAAGAGCAAATTTGTGCAGTTACCAAGGGAACGGAAGAAAGGAAGGGACTTCCCTTTGCCGAAATGACTCGCGCTCTGATGCGGCTGAGAAAATCGCTCCAAAAAGAAAAAAAAAAAAAAGGGGAGAGAGAAAAAAAAAATAAAAAAAAGAGCCGAAGCTGTGACTAAGCAGCAGAAGTTATGTAAAGTGCTCGCTGGGAAGTGCAGGGGAGGGACAGCACATCCTGCCGCTGCCCACGGCGGTGGCGGGGGGCGGCCGCCGGCCCCCTCCCCTCCTCCCCGGGGAGCGGGGGCGAACCACCGCCCGGGCCCATCCCTCTCCTGCCCCTTGTCCTGGCTCCTGGAATTGCTGGGGAAACGCCTGGATGGCGGTGCTGGAGCGGGGCATCCTCCCCAGGCTGGCACTGCCACCCCCTCCCTCGGTCATGGTCCCGCAGGGAGTTGGTGGCACCCCGAAAATGTCCTTGCTCCGGCCACGGGGGGTAGTTTTGGGGTGTTCGGGGGGTGTTGTGCCCCACGCGTGCTGCTCATCCCCCTCATTCCAGAGGGGGTGGGAAACCCGGGCTGTTTCCATAGGGAAAGTGATGCTTCTCAGTGGGGCTCGGAGTGATGCTCTGACAGCGGCCGATTTGGCTCGTCCCTGCTGGTGGCCGAGGTGGGATCCTCTGCTCTGCCCCCCGTTGGAGCTCAAGCAAGGACCAGAAACTCATTTTGGGGCTCGGCATCCTCATTTAATGCTGCTCACCCAAAATTTAGGGGATGCTCACCCAAAATTTAGGGGATGCTCACGCAACGGGCAGGAAAGCACGTGCCCAGCGGAGGCACCGAGAGCCCCTCCACGACCGGAGCGTGCTCAAAGCACCTTAAAAACCTCAGGAATGTGCTTTTCCCCTGAAAACGCCAGCCTGGGGGGAGCAGCCAGAACTGCAGCAAGCATCGCCGCGGAGCTCCAGCCACGGCGGAAAGATGCTTGGGATCTTTCCAGCATCCGCCTGGGAGCCCCCGAGCCCGTCGGGGAGCCGCAATATCTCCCGAAAAGGGAATGCAGAGGCAGCTGCACGGCGGAGGAAAACCCTCTGCCTGCCCTCCCCTGGTGCCACAGACACCCGGTGGTGTCTGAGCGATTAGTCAGCGCCGAGGCTTCCCTCCTCCACAGCAGAGCCTGTCCCCCCACACGGGGAGGGAGCCAGCGGAATGCTTCACTGGAGTTCCTCACACCTACCCGGGGGGAGCCTGAGACGGAGTGACAGTGCGAGCGAAGCGCTGGAGTCAGACCCCGGGAGCTGCGGGTTGCTATGGAGCTCCTGGATTTGGGTTTTGAAAGAAAGGGGGGGAAATTATATATATATATATATATATATATATTTATTTATATGTAGTGGTCCCGATGCCAAAGCTGCGGGTGGTGCAGGGATGTTCCCCCAAGGTGGGGAGGCTGCAGGGTGGGTCCATGGGGGGTTCTGCTCCTCGGTGGGATGCTCGGCCTCAAAAAGGTGGTTTGCATCCCGTAAAGCTGAGAGAAGAGCTGAGGGAGGTTTGGGATTCATAAAAAACTCTTTAGGGATCCTGTATCCTGTGTATGGAACGGGTAGGAAAGCTCATTCCTGCATCTCATATATGGGAGGGAGAAGGAAAGCTCAAGGCTGCATCCCGGGGATGGGATGGGTAGGAAAGCTCATCCCTGCCTCCTGGGGATGGAAGGGGGTAGGAAAGTTCAGCCCTGAGTCCCGGGGATGGGGGAAGGGTGGGAAATCTCATCCCTGCATCCCGGGGATGGAAGGGGTAGGGAAGCTCAGCATGGCAGGGAGCATCCCACAGGATCCACACGAGGCTTTTCCTCCCTGATTTCTTTTGGAACTGGCTCAGATGCATCAGGAAAGTCACTGGTGACCATGTCCCAGGGGTGGGAGGGCTGTCCCAGGGGTGGGAGGGCTGTCCCAGGGGTGGGAGGGCTGTCCCTGGGGTGGGAGGGTTTGTCCCCAAGGCAGCCCCCATGTCCGGGTTAACTCACACGGAGGAGGCAGCGCTGGAGTTTGGTCAAGCGATTCATTTTCCTGCCTGAAATTTCCAGTGAGGATTTGAAGCCATTTGAAACCAGTTTCCCCTCCCTGTGTGGTCAAGCACCTGGTTTGAGCAGCCAGTGGGACAGGGGGGCACTGGACCCCCTTAGATGGGGTTATCTGTGCCCACCCCTCTCATGGCACCCCTTCACCTTCACCTTCATCATCCTCTGAAAGATGTTTGGGCTCAACTTTAAAGTGTTTTTTTTTTTTTTATTTAAATGCTGTGAGTGGGTCCCAGGACGTGAGTCCCTGACACTGTCCATCCCCTGGGGGAGCCTGAGGTTCGCCTTCCCTCAGGAGAGGGAAATTATGGCTTCATTCCCGTCAGGAACAACTTCTCTTCCCCAAAACAGGGCAGGAAAACAGGATATCGTTTGTGGTTTCATGAAAAAGTCATCGTTTTTCTTTTTTTTTTTTTTAATTCTCACCACTTCAGGTTCTATTTAAAATTTGGGTGTTCTGAGACGGAAAGTTATTTCGAAAGGGCAAAAACACGTCAAGCTCCAGAAAATGGTGTAATCAGCTCCATCGCGGCTTCTCTTTTTTTTTTTTTGGAAGCGCAGTTCTCCCCCAAATTCCTCCAGTGCAGGATCCAGCCCCGTCCTGTCCTTGCCCCGCTGATGCTCAAGGAGTTTCCTGGTACCAAAATGGGGTTTTTCACCCCATTCTCTCCCCCGGCTGATATTCTGGGTGTGCTCCTGGGGGATTTGCAGCCCCCCACGGTACTGGGACCTCCCTGGAGCTCCGAGCCCGACCCCAAATCCGCGGGGGTGGGAAGGGAGGATCGTTGCCTCCCCATCGATCCCATTTGTTGCTGCCCCGGCTAAAGGGCCCCTCATCGATAGAGCATCGACTCTCACGGGGCGCTATCACCTTAAAAAGATCATCTGGAAGCGAGAACTTTCGGTACCTGGTGATTAATTAGCGCGCTGTAAATGACTCGGGAAAGAGGTGGCCGGTAAATGCGAGAGCAATTAAATCTGCACCCCTGTGACCCCTGGCCCGGCACATCGATCTCCCTCGGCAGCCTCTGGGGTGGGCTGAGCCGGGATTGTAGCCCCCTGGCAATGGGAAAAATGACTTTTCCCAGGCTGGGATCTGCTCCTGCCTCTCGGTGCAGGCGCAGCGGCCGCTCCCCTGCCAAACGCAATGGGTTTATTCCCTGCTGGTTCTGAGCGAGGGATGGAACAAGGTAGGAGAGCGAGGAAAACCCTCCACTGGCTTCCCTTGATGAACTGAGCTAATTTCTCTCTTAATGGTTCGCTCCGGAGCTGAATGTGAGGCTTTCCTCCTGCACAGCAAACCCTCTCCCACACACAGACAAATAGGCTGAATATTTAATTGGAATTCCTCACACCTACAGGGTAAAGCCTTGTCAGTAGAAATAGAGCCCATCGCCAGCTGGCATCCCCGCACGCCACCCACCTTCGCTCTTAAAAAGAAATCCCTCCCCGCCCTCCCCCCTTTTCCGCACACCCACGGGCCCCCCTGACCGCAGCAGGATGCGCCCCTCGCCCCTGGGATGCCCCCTCAGGGATGGGGGTGATGTGGGAGGGTGCCCGGGCAGCGCCTGCACCAACAGGTCGTGCCAGAGAAGGTTCCCATTGCCCATCACCTCCTGAGCTCAGCCCTCACTGGAGCAGCCCCCTGTGACCCCCCCCGGGGACAGTGGGGTGCCCAGGGTGGTGCCAGGTTGGTGGCAGGGGACCAGGAGCAGCAGAGGGCACTGCTGGTCTGTGTGCCCGCACCTTTTTCACCGTGATGAAACTCTGGGAGAAATATATCCCAACTCTCCCAGAGCATGTCTGGCACGGGGACTGGCAAAGAGGGGGTGCAATCCACCTGTTTGCCAGCCCTGGAGCCTCCCAGATGGCAAAACCAGTGTCCACTCCCAAAAATGACCCTCCCTCCCACCCCCACACTCTCCTGGCCCATGTGGGATGTGACCCCATGGCACTGAGTGCTGGTGGGATGCAGGAGATGAAACTTTGCCCACAAAGTGCCCCCCACCCAGTGGTTGGGCTGGTGGGAGGGGGGTCCTTCTGGAAGGACCAGCCCAGAGGAATCCCCCAAATCAGATTTTCCAGGGATGGATGAAGCTGGGGGCTGGCATGGGATGAGGAGGGATGCCCCCCATGGGGAGGACACCAGGGGACCACCCAGTGCCAAGGCAGTGTGTCCCGTGGTGACATGGCATGGCCACACCATCCTCTTATTCCCTGTGAAGATAAGGGATGGGCAGGTGTGTTCCCAACTGGATTCACACCCCAGATCCACAAGGATTTGGGGATCTGTGACAGCAGGGAACAGAGAGGTGCAGGGATGCTCAGGAAGGGGATTCTCCATCCCGATTCTGCCTGACCTTCCTGTCTCGGGATCACCAGGTTGGTGCTGAGATGAGAGAACCTGCTGGGATTGGCTCTGCCTGCCCTGCCCCTGCCCCTTCCCACCTCCATCCAGGGGCTCCAAGAGCTCTTCATCCCATGGTGAAGGGAACAGACAGGTCCTGTCCCCAGAAAAAGGAGCTATTTCCAGGGAATTCTCTCCTCAGGGATGCAGACCCTCCAGTGCCCATGGACTGGGAGGAGGAAGGCACTGGGTCATGACCCCTGGGGACATCAGCACTGCCTTTTATGCTGCTGGACTCTGTCGGGGAGGGCAGTGTTTGCATCCCACTCATCCTCTCAGCACCTCCTTTGCTTTCCAACAGAATTGCTCTTTTCTCATCCCCCCTCTTCTTTTCCTGCTCTTTCTGCCTCTCTCCTTCTCCTCGTACCTCTCTCATCCCAGGTTTCAAAGACCCCCCCTCCATCCCCTGCAGGGACCTGCCACCATCTGCGGTTTTCTTTTCCCTTTCTTTTTTTTCTCTCTCTTTTTAAAGTTTCCCCATGTCTTTGTCTTAACGAGCCAGGTTAAATATTCTGTAATCAGTGTAATAATACACCTGGACTCGTTCTCGAGATATCTGCCTTTTGTACTGCGACAGGACATTAATAGTAATTATTCTGCTTTGTAATTGGAGCTTTAAATACTAATTCAAACAGCCAGAGGAAAACCAATTAGTGCTAATTTATCTCTATGTGTTTTGGAGAGCCTGTGTCTGTCATACTGTGAAGAAATAGGTTGGTAATTAGTACAGTTGGGTGGTAGATAGAAGTAATTATCAGATTCTTTCATGTTCTTTAAAGGGAAAAAAAAAAAACCAAAGGCTGCATGACTCTTCCTTTCCAAGGAAGTTTGCACCTCGAAGGAAGGGCCCTGGTTCCACTCGAGGCTCCTGCCCAGATTTGTGGGCACCTGGAGCCCTATGGAGTGATGATTGACCCAGGGCAGGGGTGTTTGGGGCATGGGCTGAGCATCCACAGCCCCATGTGCTGGTTTGAGCTCGGGCAGAGCAGTGGAGTGTCCTTGGAACCATAATCTACGTGTACAAATCCTACTTGATATGTTTGAGCCATGACCTGTGTGTACAAATCCTACTCCCTGTGTTTGGACCATAATCTGTGTGTACAAATCCTACTCTGTGTGTTTTTGAGCCATAACCTGTGTGTACAAATCCTACTCGATATATTTGAGCCATAACCTGTGTGTACAAATCCTACTTGATATATTTGAGCCATGACCTATGTGTACAAATCCTACTCTATGTGTCTATGAGCCATAACCTGTGTGTACAAATCCTACTCCCTGTGTTTTTGAGCCATGACCTGTGTGTACAAATCCTACTGGATATATTTGAGCCATAACCTGTGTGTACAAATCCTACTCCATGTGTTTTTGAGCCATAAGCCTTGTTTATGAATCCTACCCTGCCCACATTTGGAGAACCAATCCTGTGCAATCACAGTCATGGAATCCCAGAAGGGTTTGGGTTGGAAGGGACATTAAAATTCATCCCATTCCATCCTCTGCCATGGGCAGGGACACCTTCCACTATCCCAGGATGCTCCAACCTGGCCTTGGACACTTCCAGGGATCCAGGGGAGCCACATCTTCCCTGGGCAACCTCACAGGGAAGGATTTCTTCCCTACATCTCACCTAAATTTCCCCTCTTTCCATCTGAACCCATTGCTCCTTCTCCTGTCACTACAATTCCTGATGGAATGTCCTTCTCCATGTCTCTTGTAGCCCCTTCAGGCACTGGAAGGTGCTGTGAGGAAGCCAAGCTGCTGTTTGAGCCACTCCTTATGTAATTCAGCCACACCTTCTGCATTTAAGCCAGACCTTGTGTATTTTAGCTGCACCCTGTGCACTCAGGTGGCCAAGCAGCCACTGTCCTCCTCATCCCTGTCCCCACCATCACTTCCCAGAGCTCTATTTGCTTCCCAGGAGGAGGCAGCAGGTTCCTCAAGGATGCTGGGCCCTGCTACTCGGTGCTCTTTTATTTTTCCACTTCTTGAATAAGAGGATCTTTAGGTTTTCTATGCTGGGAGGATTTGGGTTGTGGTTATTTCAATCTCCCCCTCCCAACACCCCTCCCAAGTTGTGCTATTAAAAAAATAAATAATTCATGGAGTAGTTGTTCACCCCATCAGGAATTCGGGCCCAGCCAGACCAGGAGTGCAGCAGGATCTGCAGGAATTCATTAATGGCCCATTCTGTGTTTCCTTTCCCCTTTAAAACCCCAGTGGAGTTACCTTGGTAATAATAAAGTGCACGATTCCAGGAGGGAGGGAACAGGTTCTTATTTTGATTAAACGGATTTCTCCTCCTCCCCTCCTTTACCCGCTTTTATTCCTGCCAATTTAAAAAAAATTTTGTTTGGGGGGAAGGAAAAAAAAATAAATTATAAGCAAATGCTAATGCTGGGGAAAAAAAAAGCACATTTTTTTCCAGGGAGGGGAGAAAATGCCTTTGGAAGTGTTCTGTGCAAAGACATGCCGGGGGGCACGATATATCAAAGAAAATATAATACACCCAGGTTAAAACTAATGATTGCCATATAATTAGATGTGAACCATTGTGCTATAAATGTGTATTCTTCAGCGTGCTGTGATTTTACTGTAAAAGAGAGAGAGAGAGAGAGAGAAAGAAAGACAGAAAAACACAGAACCCAGCAACATACTATAAAAAGCACTCTGTTGACTTTTCGGCTGTTTAGTATTCCTTGCCCGTACTCCCCCGGGAGTATGTAATTAGTGCTTTATGAAGAGTGCATTTAAAGCAGTTTAATATTCACCTCATTCAGTCTGAAACAATGTGATCACTGCTTAGACAAATCACTGCTCCTCACTGACATCCTCTGTCAGTACATTACCTCTGAAAAGACCTTTCAAGAGGCTCCGATGTTAATTAGTTGTCTGTCATGGATAAACAGAGCCGTGAGCAGAAGGGCTGCACCAGGCCAAAGACACGCAGGGAAATACTGGGAAGGCTTGTCTTTTTGTTTTTTTAAGTCCTCTCCTCCCTCTTTAATGAAAATTCCTGGCTCTCTCCTCGGGTTTGCTGGCACTTCGTGGAGTTTGGCGTGGCCTGGAGTGGAGCCTGGGTTTTCCTGGTGCGCTCCCAGGGTTGCCAAGCGGGGCTGGCACTGCCACTCTCTGGGGTCCTGGCTCTGTAGGGCAGGTGCTCCTGGATCCTGGCTGGCTCTGGGAGCATCCCATGCTCTGGATGGGCTCCTGCTGAGCTGCCCTGGGGTGTCCGGAAGAGTGGATATTCCAGGCAATGTCCCAGCCCACATCCCAGTGCTATATCCCAGCCCTGCATCTCAATGCTGAATCCCAGCCCTAGATCCCAATCCTGAATCCCAGCCCTACATCCCAATCCTGAATCCCAACCTTGCATCCCAATCCTGAATCCCAGCCCTACACCCCAATCCTGAATCCCAGCCCTACATCCCAATCCTGAATCCCAGCCCTACATCCCAATCCTGAATCCCAACCCTGCATCACAATGCTGAATCCCAACCCTACATCCCAGTGCTGAATCCCAGCCCTACATCCCAATCCTGAATCCCAGGCCTACATCCCAATGCTGAATCCCAGCGCTGCATCCCAGCCCAACAACCCAAGCCCTGCATCCCAGCTCTAAATCCTGCCCTGTATCCTGGTCCTGCATCCCAATATTACATCCCAATCCTGCATCCCAATGCTACATCCCAAACCCAGCCCTACATTCTGGCTCTGCATCCCAACCCTGTAACCCAACCCTGCATTCCAGAACTACATCCCACCCTCATATCCCAACCCTACATCCCAATTTTGCACCCCAACACTACATCCTGGCCCTGTATCCTGGTCCTCTACCCCATCCCACATCCCGAGGTGCTTTCCCAAGCAGTCAGGGATACCCAGCTGGATTCCCCTTGGCTGTTGATCCCTTGCCTCTTCCTTTGGAACACGGAGTTTCCACACCTCATTGAACACAAAAATTCCCAACCTGGTCGCTCACTCTGCTGCTGGGATTGAGAGCTGGAAACCAGGGGTGGGTTTGGGTGAAACCCCCCAACATCCATGGCCTGGCAACCCACACGTGCATCCACAAGCACATCCCATGCCATGGAGGGAAACACTCGGAGCATCCCCATGGAACACCCTGAACCACAGAGCAGCAGTTCCTCACCCTCCAACTCGGGGTTTTTCCCCTTTTCTCTCCCTTTTCCACCAGTTTGTTTCCCCGGCTCTCTTAGTCACGAAGGTGAGGCACTGACAGAGACACAGACATCAAAAACAAGGGGTGATGAAACGCCCGGAATAATTAAGTTGCACTAAATCCCCGGCCCCGACGGAACGCTGCCAAGGCGCTGGGGAAAACTGGAGCACCACTGGAGCTGAGTTATTATTAATAATCACCAGCGCCCTCGGGAACAACAACCTATTTTGCACCTCTCCGTACCAAAGGCACCGGGAAGCGACTGGGAAGGGACCTGGGGGAGCAGGAGGTTGGGATGCCCTTCCTGCACATCCCGGTGGGTGTGGGTCTGTGCAGGATGGGATCCATCCCAGCTCCATGGGCATGGTCCGGAGCAAGTCCCCAGAGCAAGTCTGCTCCCGCCACGGCTCCTCCACGCAAGCCCCGGGCCTTACGTAAGGGCAGCCTTATCCTGCTGCCATCGGGGCCCGGCCTCGAGCTCCTGTTCCCAGTGTGTGGGTGAGCCTGCTCGCCCCGGGCTGGGCATTGCACAGCTCCTGCTCCTCTGCCTTGCACCACGCAGGAGCCTGCTCTGCAATTCCCAATGTGCAGCCAACGGCAGGCCAGTGTGCAGGGCTTTGTGGGGGGTTTGGGATGTGTTTTCCATCGGGATTCATCTTTCAGAACTCCTGGGACGTCGGGATTCATCCCTGAGGACTCTTGGGGAGGTGGTGCTGAGTGTGCAGGGCCCTCAGACCCCTCCAGGTCCCACCTTGATTCTGTGCTCTAAGGACCACCCATTGCTGGTGGAAGGGATGCTCCAGCTCCCACCAGCCTTCCAGGGTACCACTTAGGGTTTTCTAGGGGAAATTTGTGTTTTTTAGGGAAAACTTGTGTTTTCTTAGGGAGAGAAAAGAGATCCCAGTGCAAAGATTCCTTCTCCAATGAACATTGAGCTTTGCATGGCATGGCAGGACAAGGTTTGCTTGAGGGTCTGATTCCACTTGGCTCCAGCTCCACGAGAGCCCAGACAGGCTTTTTGCAGGGTTTGGGGCTAATTTTGGGATGCCACGTGGCCGTGGGTAAAACCTGAGCCCCAGTTCCCACCACCCTTCCCACTGGCACACGTTTCATCAGGGGGAAGAGTCCAGACCTGGTCAAAATCCTCCCTGGCGGGGTAAAAGCAAGGGTGTCGAAATTTGGGAGAGCTGTAAATCTAATGTGTTTGTAAAATCTTTAAGCTCCTGTCTGCAACGCTCAGGTAAACCTTTAATTCCCTGACAATACCGAGCTAACTCCCAGCTAAATCCTTAATTCCCGTGCACCGGAGCCCCGTGGATTCGCCTGTCTGCAGCATCCACGCTCTTTGGATGTGGCCTGGGTGCTCCTGGTGGAAAAATTCCCCAAAATATCCATGCACCAGGTCCTGGTGCTTCTGCTCTATTGATCAAAACCCTCCAAAATGCTTTTGCGCCTCTTAAAAATAGAAATAATGTTGGATTTCTGAAGGACCCCGTGCAGGGGGACAGGGAAGGAGCCACCAAATGTGGGGTTTCAGCTCTCCCTTCCCCTAAACAGGTTGGAATGATCCCGTTGCCTCATCAGCACGTGCTGGGAGACTTTCCCCCTGATCCACCTGGATTTGCTGCCCGTGTGACAGGCAGAGCCCCATCCTACAGGGGATAGAGGGGAGCCCGACGGGTTTGGGAGCTCGTCAGTGCACGATGATGACAGCCCTGGGAATTGGGATTGCTCCACGCGGGGCCCATTCGCCGGGAGAACATTTCCCAACCTGGTGAAACCTGTATGGACGACCACCCTTTCTTAAGCAATTTTCCTGACTCAAGATCCCACCCCGAGCCAGAGGGAGAGGGATCTCTGCTGCCTCTTACAACACAGCTCCATCCAAACTGGTTTCCCCATCAATCCCTCTTCCAGAAGGGGTTTTTTCCCTCTTTTTTTTTGGGTGACCACAAGTGCTGTTGAATCTTTTGTTTGGGGCTGCACTGGCATGGCTTGGCTTTCCTCAGATGGAGAGCTGAGCCCACCCGTGTCATCCAGCACGGATTAACCAAAATTATGTCTTTTATTGGAAAGATTTCCCCAAGGCAGGAGGAAGGGAATGACTCCTCTGGGAACTGGATGGGTGAGACACAGGGAGGGATTATCCAGCAGCACTAAGGGGTCCTCAGCCTATTTTTTTTAGTATTAATGTCCCAAATATTGAATTGGAGCAAATCCACAGGACGGCACCCTTGGATTTACAACCAATTTCCAAGGGGTGAGTATTTTTATAGATGCGTGAGAAGTTAATAATTCATTCCAGCGCTCAGCAAATCATTGAATTATGGAATATCCCGAGTTGGAAGGGACCCACAAGGATCAAATCCAGCTCCTGAATGGGCTAAAACCCATTCCAACAACATGTCCCCAAATACTTCCAGCAGCACCTGCAGTGATTTCTACCCTCTCCACACACTTATAAATCCATTTTTTGACTCCTGGGGACGACCCGGCGCCTCCTCCCGCGTGTCCCGCGGCAGGTCCTGGCAGATGAAGGGTTACTCAGCCCCATCTGCTCGGCTCCCCATTTCACAAGGGCGGGTTTGGAGTTTTACTCCAGGTTTCAGACAATGAAGGTGTGTCTGCGCTCCGAGCCTGGTTTGCCCGTTGTGTAGGCGGCGGGTTCAGCGCCGTCTTGTCAACACTTGAATATGTTGAGCATCACTCACGGGGCATTCTGTAAGAAACCTATTAAGTTAATTACCGAGGCTGTGTGTGTGTGTGTGAGAGAGAGCGTGTGTGCTTCTCCTGTAAAAAAATTTGGCTTTCTTCGTTGCAAGACACTTGTGATGCAAGCCCTGGCCTCTCGGTGTGATGACATCTCGTCTGCTGCTGTAACTGATACAGCTCGAGCTGCCTGTGAGCCTGAGGGGTTTGGGTTGGGGGGTCAGGGTGGGACCCCCACTCAGCCCACCCTGCTGCAGTGACCCTGGTTACAGCTGGGGAGGAGTCAGGAGGCAAATCCTAAATCGGTGGGGTTTGAACCCAAAGCAGACCAGGAGCATCCCCACAGGTAACAGCAGCTCTGCTTGGTAGGTTGTGTCATTTCTGCTCCAGCCAAATTCCTGGGAAAATGTGGTTTTGTAGATTTATGGAATGGTTTGGGTCGGAAGGGACCTTAAAGCTCATCTTGTTCCACTCCCTGCCATGGACAGGGACACCTTCCACTAGCCCAGGTTGCTCCAATCCTTTCCAACACTTCCCAGAGCTTCTCTGGGGGACTCCTTGGTTTGGGAAGAGGACTGGGAAGATCCCCGTTGGTCTTTCTATTTGCACCACCACCCACAGGTGGCCTGAAACGATCAGGGCTGGAGGGGGGCAGTTATTTTGGAGGAGCTGGGGGTACAAGTAGGGTTTGTGCAATGAGATGGCGCAGAAATAGGCTCTGACACCACTGATGAGGCAGCCCTGGGGGGACACCCCCTTTGCTTCTCCTCTGCCCCCTTCCTGCAAGCCTTTCCAACCCCTTTGCATCCCTGTGGGGAAGGAGCTGTGGGTCTGAGCCCCATCCTGGAGGGGAGCAGGGCTGTTGGAGCACTGATGGGACACCATGAGCAGCAGCACAGTGTCCCCCCTGCCCCAGCCCTGCCATCCCCTCCCGGCTTCTCTCCCCACGTCCTCACCCACCCAGGCTGGAACCGGCCCACCACACACCTCACTCCTCCCCAAACTCTGCAAAAACGGAGTTTTCCCTTGCTGGAGCCCGAGCCAGGGGAGGGAAGCAGGGCGAGCGTTGGCTCCTGGCTCCCGAGGTGGATTTTTTTGGGAGGCGCACGGGGCATTTCACAAACAGCCCCCGGCGCTTGCACGCTCCGCAGGTAGGGCGGCTCAGCCCCCTCCTTCCCGGCCCGGGAGCATCCCACGGGAGTCCGGATCCGGTGGACTTTTATGGAAGAAAGGGAAGTCCGTGGCACCGCCGGAGCAGCTTTGGCAGGCGTGCAGCAGCAGCACCGCTGTTAACCCCTAATCCTCGGGGTGGGAGCTCTGCCTGCACCTCTCCTGCCTGCACCTCTGCCTGCACCTCTCCTGCCTGCACTTCTGCCTGCACCTCTCCTGCCTGCTGGGCTGCAGGTTTGAGGGTCTCAGCAGTCCCCCTGGAGCCTGGGGACCAAGGGATGCTCAACAGCCAAAAAACCTCCATGAAGAAGATGCGTTTGGTCCTTTCTCATCACCTAAATCGGTGCCAAAAGGCTCCCCGAGCATCCCAAGGCTCCCATCCTTCCAGAACGCCCCCTCTCCCCCTAAAAAACCCCCACAAGAAGGAGGGAAGCGTGAGGAAAAGCAGTGCTGCTCCAGGGGAGGATGTTTCCTGTTGGAGTTCTCTCCCGTCCCAAGGGCAGCTCCGGACTCTCCCTCCGAGCGCTGCCAAATCTTTGAGCCGTCAGGAAGCGGCGTGGGGCGGGGGGCGGGCGCTGAGGCCGCCCGGATGCCCCAAAATCCATCCCGTTCCCCTCCGCAGAGGGGGATGTCATCATCAGGAGGCGATGGGGAGCCTGTTTGGCTCAAGGAAAAGAGAAAAAAAACAAAAATAAAATAAAAGAAAGGACTAAATGAGCTCCCCCACCCCTGCGCCCGCTGCCGCCCCAGCGCTCCCATCAGATTAGCGAAGCCAAAATAGCCCGAGTTGGCCCAGGGCTGGCACGCGCGGGCTTTGATCCACCCCCGCGCCCGGGAAGGTGCCCGGCACCGGCATCAGACACCCCAGGCAAGGAGGAATGTGCAGGGGAGGGGTTTTGCGGCGTGTGCCCAACCCACGGACAGCCGGCAGCCCCGGGGGGCCCCCCCTCCCATCCCCTAAACTGGGATGCCAGGGTGGGGTTCAGCATCCCTGGGGTGGTGGGGGGGTGATGGGCACAATATCCAACCTGGGATCACACTGGGGGCTACTGGTAGTCATAGCTGGGTGTCACACCCCAAAATCCCCTGTAGTGTGGCCAGAAGGTCCGGGGAGGGGGTTCTTCCACTCTGGGGTCCCCAACAGCAGGAGGACCTGCTGGAGCAAGTCCAGATGCTCCAGATGTTCTGGAGACAGGCTGGGAGAGCTGGGGGTGTCCAGCCTGGAGAAAAGAAGCTCCAGGGAGACCTCAAAGCCCCTTCCAGTGTCTAAAGGGGCTCCAGAAGAATGAGAGAGGGACTTGGGACAAGGGATGGAGGGACAGGACACAGGGAATGGCTTCACATTGACAGAGGGCAGGGTTAGATGGGGTACTGGGAAGAAATTCCTGGCTGTGATGGTGGTGAGGGGCTGGGATGGAATTCCCACATAAGCTGTGGCTGTCCCTGGATCCCTGGAAGTGTCCAAGGCCATGTTGGATGGGGCTTGGAGCAACCTGGGCTGGTGGGAGGTGTCCCTACCCTTGGCACTGGATGAGTTTTAAAGTCCCTTCCCACCCAAAGCATTCCATGATTCCAACCTGGTGATGCCTCGTGGAGGGGTGTGAGGTTCACATGGGAGAGGTTCAGTCCCACGTGCCCCATGGATGTGGTTGTTGCTGGTTGCTCCAGCCTGGATGGTGGCAGCACTGGGAATGTACTGGGACTTTCCAACCACCCAAGGAATTATATCCCCATCCCCAAAGGCAGCTCAGCCAGCAGAGTCTTCCAACAGGCACATCCCAGGGGAGTGTTCAGTGCAGGCTCTGCTCTCATCTGCACAGAATCTGCTACGGGCCTTGGAATGACTGAATTAGGCAAAATTTGGGGTTTCTCCAAGAATCCTCCGGAAATCTGCTGCTGGAAAAGCAAGCTCATCTTAAAGCTACACGCACACAGAGCAAACAAGTTTTCCACTCTCCAGAAATTGGGATGGAAAAGACCTTTCCAGGCCTACCCAGCCCTTTTTCTGGACAGTTCAAGCTTGTTCCTCGTGGTGGAATCTCAAGGGCTTTGTGGAAACCTCTCATAGTGCACCTTTTTCGGGAGGTTTTGTGGAGTTTTGCAGATGCCCCATCAGAACTGGGCATGGTGGGGGCATTGAGGGAGCCCAAATCCATGGGGGGAATGCTGAGAGATGCTGGTATTGCTCCTGGGAAAGGCCAGGGCAGCAAACACAGGTGTGGTCCAGAAGCTGCTGGGAAAATGGGTGTTGCAAGTGCTGTTTGAGCAGTGCCACCCTGTCACAGAGAGAGAAATCCAGCAAAAAGTGCCTTTCTCCTCCTGCCCTTTGAGTCTGAGCCATCCTCAGGCCTTCCACATCCTCCTCCTCCTCCTTCCCCAGACCCAGCATCGCTTCCCACGCAGCAATGCAGCACCCACTGTCACCCCACGAGCACCAAGGAGGCAGAGGATGCTCACGGGGGGTCCTGGCTGGATGCTGAGCAGGACAAAGCCCACCCCAGCCCTGCCCTGGCCGGGCCAGCACGGGGCCAGTGGGTCAGGGTGACTCATTTGGCAGCAGCTCCACCGTGAGCTCGCCCACAATTGCAACACCGTGGGGATGGGAGCCCGAGCCAGCCGAGCCCGGCATCCACACGGCTTCCTAACACGCCCCTGGGGTTGCTATCAACATCCCTGTTGTTCTTAGCAATCGCAGCCATCATTTATCATCCCCGTTTACAACAGAGGGAGATGGGGTGTGACCAGCAGGACGCGATTGCAGCGCTCCCAAAAAGGGTCTTTGGGGACCCATCCCATCCCAGTGCTGCTCCAGCTTCCTGGGATCCCAGGAGAGCAACCAGAGCGTGGAGAGCCCTTTTCATCACCTGGTTCAACCATCATTGTGTTCAAACTTTGGCTAAACAAACCCCTGGTGCTTCTCTGCCACTGTGTGAGTGGTGTTAGTAATTAATGGCAGCCCGTAAAGTTAGTTGATATTTCACTAATGGAAATAGTTTTGCTTTAAACGGTAGTAAATGGGTTGAAAATGGAGCGGGTTTGAAGTGGAGAGGCTGAAGATTCACAGGCAGGTTCAGCTGATCTGAATTTCTCACTGTAACTCAGACACAGTCGAGACAACAGTGATGATGATGGTAAATAACAACAGCTATCAACATTGCCCACATCTTACAGTCCTTCCTTTTGGGAGAGAGAAGTAGCAGGAAAACTCCTCCATGAGTTTTTTTTTGGCAAAGCAACCACCCTCAGCTCCCAAATCCATCCCTTAAACCCCCTCCTTGAGTGTCCTGGTGAGGCCACATCTCTCATGCCCTCTGCACATCTGCATCCTGCATCCCATCCCCCCCCATCTGCCTCCATAATCCCACAGGGGTTTTAAAAAAAAAGATCCCCAAAAACAACAAACCCCCCTTCCCTTTTCCAACACAAATGTTTTGTCTGAGGTTTCAAAACCATCCAAGTGTCATCACAGCCTCCACCCCTCTGACTTGGACCCCTCACCTACATCCTGAAGGAAAGGTGCAGAGAGGCTCCCAGTCCATGCCAGCAACGCCTAAGCCAGGCAGGTATCTGTGTCTCACTGGAAATCCACCCAGCAGAGCCTCCCTCGTTTGGAAAGGGGTTATTCTGGCACTGGCAATGCCATCCCTGGGCTGCCAGGATGCCAGGAGGGAGCCAGGAGCCCCGGGAAGGTCCCAGCAGTGCACAGCTCCGGGACAGTTTGGGTTATGAAGGGCAGCGTTTTGTCTCGAGATTAAAAAATATCTTGCAAAGAGCCAAAGGCTGAGGTGATTTATGTTTATTTGGCTCAGTTAATAACCCGTGGCACGTCCTTCCCCGAGGCATTAGGGTGGATCAGACAGGCAGCATTTAAATTGCAACCGTGCCCGATATTTATTTTTTAATATATTTTTATGGTCGCCTTCCTCAGTTAGAGCGAGGTAGAAGAAAAGCCAGGCCATGCCAGGAGGCTGCAAGAGCTGCCCAAGGATCCTAAAATCCGGGGTAAATTGTAGGAATTCAGACCCTGTAAAGCTGGGAGAGGCTTTTCAGAGCCCTGTTGGAGCCGTGACATCCCAAAGTGTCCACCTGGTCCTGCTCCAACCTGAGCCTTCAATGGGGATTTGAGGGTCAATGGGATCCCTCATGCTCCTTAGGGACCCTCAGTGAGTTTTCCCAGGAATTCTGATGAGCCTCAGGCAATTTTGGGGGATGAAGACATGTATTGTCTCATCTCTTGTCAGTGCCTGCTGAGATGGAGTGTCTTGCCATGATTCTGGTGTTAAAATCACCCAATTTTGCAGCTGGTAGTTGTGTCAGTTCCCAAACAAGTGAATCCATTGGATGGGAGATCCCAATCCACCCAAACTTAGCTTTAATGACCTTCTGGATCTCCCTAAAAAGAAGTTCCCTGCAGAAGAAAAAGCCCCTCTTTTCTGCCTGGATGTGATTCACCAAAATTTCAGGTGCAGACTGAGAGCAAACCAGTCAAATATCACCTGGAGTGGTGAAATTCCATTAATATAAATGTTAATAAATTAAAATAATGGGTTTGGGCTGTGGATAAGGAGGACTGGCAGCCAGGGATGGGGTCATTCCATGTATCCCACCCTGTGCTGTTTGATAAATCCCCTCCTTGGGGACCACCAAGCATTCCTGGAGCTTTTGGAGAGTGAATTAATCTCTTATCATTTACATGCATGGAAAGCAGATTATCTGGGCTATGAGGATCCAGGGGGGAAGTTTGTCTGGAGACATGGGTTGATTGGGAGCAGGGAAATGCTGGGAATCATTTCTGCCCCAGGTCTGGGATGGTCTGGGCTGCATCTCCAGCTGTGCCTGGGGAATGGAACTGGCCCCAGCACAAACCAGAGCCCTGAGTCATCCCAAATCCAGGAATTGGGGCTGTGGGGAAGCACCGGAGCAGGAGGATGAGGACAAGGTTTGGGGTTGGGAAAGCTGCTCTGGTCCCAGCGGGAAGGGGAGGTTTCTCTGGCTTTGGGGTGTGATGGGATCCAACCTCCACTGGGGTCTCGTCCCACCATGGCCTGTGTGAAGTCATTCCCTGCCCTGGGAATTTGCTGTTAAAACAATTTTTGGAGTAATGCAGCAGCCAGGAGAGTCCCTTCCCCACCGTGCCCTTCCTCTCCCAGCCAAAGGTGACATTCCCACCTTGGTGGGCTTTTCTTCCACGAACTCCCTCTGTGTTTCTCTGTATTTTCCTCTTTCTCCTAAATCCTTTCCTGATGGAGACAACACAATCCGGTGGCATAACAAGGTTGGCATAACGGGATGTGACATTTATCATAAAGAAAGGATTTGCAGGGTGGGGGCTTGACAGGCTCCTTGGGGCACGAAACCCTGGCTTGATGGTGATGGGAAGAGCAAGGGTGGGCTGGAGCTGTGCCAGCAGGGAGAGGGTCAGCGTGGCGTGGGCGAGCCAGAGTGGTTTGGGAGCATCTCGTGCCCCAGATCGGGCACCAGGATCGGTGTGGAACCCAGCTGGGATGGGAAATGCCAGAGTTTGGGAGTGCTGGGAGCTGCCCATGCCCTGCCCTGCTCTCTCCTGGCCTCCCTGCACGCAGCGATAATTGGGGGAGAGTTTCTCTTGGCCTGAGTGTTTTCTCACATGTTTTTTGTTGGAAAGAGGGATGAGCCTGAATGCTCCCGGGAGCTGGGCTAGGAGCGGTGCTGAGCGCTGGTGCTGGCTTTGGTGGAGAGGAGGAAAACCCAAACTGTTCACCTTCCTCTGCAGGGACACGGTGGAACAGATCCACCTCCACCTGCAATTAGCGTCCTATTCCTTTATTCCGTGTTGCAGGAGGCTGGATTGGCATCCCGGCCGCTCTGCCCTGCCCGGGATGCTCCCAGTGCTCCCGAGAGCCAATTCCTACATCCTGCCCTCATTATAAAGATCACAGAGAGGGAGAAGAACAAATCTGGGCTCTGGCTGTGCCGCCTTTGAAGCCGCTTGCCCCGTCGAGCCGTGAGGAGCAGCGCAGGGGGAAGCGCTGGCTGGTTGGGGATTAATTTCCCCACTTGGCTAATTGTTAGTTAATGACTCTTGCGTGATGTAGGGCCGGCACTTCGGCTGCTTCCCTGTGGGATGCACCCCCCGCCCAGGGCTGAGCCCCCCTCTCGGTGTCCCCGGTGTCCCCGATGTCCCCGCTGTCCCCGGGGCCAGGTTGGGACGCGCTCCCGGCGAGGAGGCAGCAGCCCAGCCCCGCTCCGCTGCACTTCCCCGGGTCCCATCCGTCATCTGTTTGTCCTGGTCCCCTGCCAGCGATTGTGCCGATTCCCACACCCACTTTCCATAACCCTCCGTCCTCGCCCGGGCGAATCGCTGGCGAGCTCGCCACCCATCCCTTTCCCCTCCTCTCCGATGGGATCAGACACGTTCTGGAGAGGGGGAAGAAAGGAAAGGGGGAAAGAAAAAAAAAAAAGAAAGATCAAGAGGAAAACAAAATGTGACTCACTGCCTTTAATTTATTTGTATTTATTTATTTATTCCCCCCACCCTACGCTGCGACGTGCGGGAGGCAACACCGAGGGCTGGCCGTGGATCTTCCAGGGAACTTTGGGCATTGTCTGAGGCTTCAGGGATGGGGGGCGATAATTTTCTCCATCCTTTAGGCCAAGGAAAAGGTCACACAGAGGAGCCCCTGGCAGAGAAAGTGTGTGGCACTGATTTTTAGGGCTGCCCAGGTCTCTGCGTGAGCATCCCGTGCCCCGCCAGCCCTCGACACCACACGGCACAGACCGGAGGGTGGAAATATCCAATTCCACCTCCTACACCGTGTCCTCGGCAGGGGAAAGAGAGAAAGAGGAGATAAAAGGCTGGGAAGCTCAAATGGTGTCATTAGGAACTATTAATGCTCTCATAAAAGGGCATTAATAAAGCCGGCAGCTCATCAGTGTCCATTAGCAGGGATCTCTGGGAGCTGCCGGAGTGTGGTGCTCCCCTCGTGTCAGCAAAGGGGAAACGGGCTGGAGGGGGTTTATTCCTTCTGAAAACCATCCCCTCCACGAAAAAGAGGGAGGAAAAGCTCGCAGCAGCAAGCAGGGCTTTACACCTTCCACCCCTCCGCGCCCAGAGCTTGCTCCTTGCTCCTAGTTTGCTATTTGAAAAAATAAAAAGGCAGGGTTTGGAGCTCTCATCCCTACTTTCTCCCTCCCGCCCTCTTCCTGTTCTCGCCTCTTAAAAGGAGCTTTATCCTTTGACTCTCCCATCCCCGGGGCAAGGCAGAACCCACAGCATCTCGGGATGAGCAGGCAACCCACATCAGCAGGCAGGAAAACAGGGAGGAGGCCCCGGCCTCTCCCGATAAGCCCGTGGCCAAGCCAGGAATAGCAGCGAGGTCCCCGCGCGGGGAGCATTCCAAGCAGGAACACAAAAACCCGCAGTCCCTGCCTTTGAAGAGCGGGGCTGGCAGCCGGCCCGGCAGCGGGGAGAGCTCGGGCTGTGCCATCGGCACATCTGGGGAGAGCACACACAGCTGGAGGGGCTGGGCAGAGCAGATGTGCACATCTGGACGGGGGGGGGGCACTGAGCATCGCCCGGGCAGAGCAGGAGTGCCCGTGTGGGTGGGCTGGGAATGCACAGCTGGAGGAGCGCCGGGCACATCTGGATGGGGCGAGCCCGCACATCTGGAGGGAGCGGGATGCTCGCACATCTGGAGGGAGCGGGATGCTCGCACATCTGGGCAGCAGCCGGCACAGCCCCAACAGCCTCGTGTGTCCCCTGCAGCACCCCTGGGTGCTTCTCCCCCACACAGTCAGTCCTTCTGCCTTCCCCCTCCCCCCGGCGATCCAGGGCATCCAAAACCTGCCCAAAATCTTAGTCATCACCTCTCTGTCATCGGGATGTTTTCAGCTGCGGCTGCCAAGGTGGCAAGGCAGGGTCGGGGAGGCGATAGCCAAGGATCTGAGGGGGCCCTTGGCTTCCCTGTGACCTTTGGGCAGCTGGCAGGGGGTTGTCACCAGCCGTGACTTGGGGAAGAGCAGGTTTCCTTGCAGGGAAAAGGGGAATTTTGATGCCGAGGAACCGGGGAACCGACCATGTTCCCCCACGTGCACTTTTGCTTGCAGTTATCTGATGCATCGGAGCTTTTTTTTTGGGTAATAACTCCCAGGGCAGGTTAGGACGGAGGAGCCCTGGCAGCGGAGCGTGTGTGGGCAGGACTGGAATAACGGGTGCCGTAGGAAAGGATTTATGAGCGCTGGGGAGGTTGGGGCTGGCTGGGAATGGCACAGCAGGTCAGGGGTGAGGTGGGTTGGGCAGAGCCAGGATGCGGCCGGAGCTCCCGTTATTGCCCCTTTGCCATTAATCCCATCCCAGCAGAACTTTGATCCTCCAGGGGAACATCCCAGGGATGGGGATGGAGAGTTAAACCCCCTGGGCAGTGGGATTTGCTCTCCGAGCAGGAGTTTCGGTTGAGAGCAAAACCACCGCAAAGGAGCAAAGCTTTACCACGGGAATGTTGCTGCAAATGACCACAACCGACCCCTTCCCACCTGGAATGGGCCATTCCTCCTGAATAAAGGCTTTTAACAGGGATATTGTGGCTTTCCTGGTGTGCCACAGCCTGGATCGCTGCTCTGGATGGGTGGCTGACAGCACCGCTCGTGTGCCAGGGCATTGTGGATCGAGCCCCTAAATCCCAAATAGCCAAAGAAAACCCTGAGTGTGCCCTTTCCCATCCTCCCTGCCCCAGGATCCCCCATGGAGAAGTTGCTCCCTAATGATCTTTACAAGGAAAACACACAAAATGCTGGAAAATGAATCCCTGGGGAGAAGTGGGTGCAGCGAGGGGGGCAGGAGGGGTCCACCCACCCACGTGTTTCTCCTGAGGGTCCCAGTAACACCTCACCCCTCTCTCCTTGTCCTTTCAGGGTGCGGATCTGAAGGATGGGAATGTCATAGGGCATGTGTTGTCAGGTGAGTGCAGACCCCAAATGAAGGGGTGGGGTCTCCACCAGCAGGGACGAGGGGGTGGCAGTGCTGGCACGCCAGGACACGAGGGAGGGACAACGAGGGGCTCAGGGCACAACTGGGCGCTGTCTGAAATAGAAGCCACTTTTTCTCTTATTTTTTTTTCTAGAGGCAAAAGTGGTTAAAAAAACTCCCCAGTGGTTGGAATCGCTCCGAACCAGTGCAGAAAGAGGGGGGAGGGATTCAATCCGAAATTAAAACACAAGATAAAAGCGGGTGAATCCCAACGACTCCTGTGATGTTGCACGAACAAAGCCTTTCGGTTCAGAACGGGCCAGACGTGGCTCAAGGGAGTTCACCCCCTGGGGGAGTTGGGACAGGGGCTGGGGGCCCTGCAGGACCTTCAGCCTCTTGTCCCTTGGTGTCACATCCTCCTGTCCCTGATGGAGAGTGAGGGGTGGCTGTGCTGTGCATCAAGGTGCTCTTCCCATGGGTGTCCCTCTTCCAGAGATGATCAGCCCTCAGCAGCTGGAGATGATGCCCCAATCCAGCTGCAGGCCACACATCTG
>JAXCLP010000060.1:3344003-3357987 GCA_035584035.1 Lepidocolaptes lacrymiger | reverse complement strand
GCCTCTGGATTTATCCAGCTGTATCCCTGTGCCATCCATCCATCCATCCATCCATCCATCCATCCATCCATCCATCCCCCTGGCAGAGCTGAGCCCCACGAGAGCATTTCTCACACCACTCAGCTCCCAGAGAAACTCCCTCCTGGCCCTGGGTTGGTTTTGGAGGCCAAACCAGGAAAGGTCCTGGGCCAAGCAGAGCCGAGCCGGGGGAGGTGACATGTGCCAGGCGGGATGGCAGGAGCTCGGCCGGAGCCTCCAGAAGAGGGCACTAAACCAGGACCTGCCCTTGTCGCCTGTCCCTGCTCATGGAAAGGATCCCCGGGAATTTAAACAGCGAGGGGCAGTGGGGAGTGTGGGGAAAAACAAAAATCCATGTTTCTTCTCCCTCCTGCCTGGCTTTGCAAGGCCAACAGCTCACAGGGAGGGAGCACAATTCCAGGGGTCTGTGGTGCCCACCGAGCCGTGGGGATGGCCCGGCTGGACTGGCACTGGTGGCACAAGTCGGGTGCTGTGCCCAAGGACACATAGGCTGGCAGTGGCAGAGCTGAAAGGGCTGCAGCACCTGCTCACATCCCTCTGGTGATGGGGAAATCAGTTGTTTACGGCTGAGGCGTTTCTCCAGGGTGGCTCTTGAGCAAAAAACTTGTTTCACCAGGAAAAAGACACCCTGATCCTTCCCCGTGAGTGTTCCTGATCAATGCCAGCCCCAGCCAGCTCTGTGTGACCCGAGGCAATGACTCTCACAGAGCCTCAGTTTCTCCACTGGAATCTGATTCACTCCACTTTTCTGCCACTAAATTGCCACCAAGCAGCAGCTCTGTCCCTGCTGGGGACTGGAGGTGGGGATATTTGGGGTGTCCCCACGGTCCTTCCGCCCACTCGCCCCAATTCCCTCCCAGCCGGGAGTGTTACAAGCGGCGGTTGTGTTTTGGTGAGATGCAAGATAATAGTTTGTGGTCTGTGAAATGTCAGAGCCACCCGTGGCATCCCGAGGAGGTGG
The DNA here is from genome assembly GCA_035584035.1 of Lepidocolaptes lacrymiger. NCBI lineage: Eukaryota > Metazoa > Chordata > Aves > Passeriformes > Dendrocolaptidae > Lepidocolaptes > Lepidocolaptes lacrymiger. Next base: position 3,356,987 of record JAXCLP010000060.1, on the reverse strand, counting down.
CACTGCCCTGAGCTCTCAATCCGGTGTCAGGAGCCACACTGAGCCCTGGGAAAATCCCTCAGCTGGGGGAATTCAGGCACCAGGCAGGCCCCGGCAGGGGAGTTAAAGTCCCTTCACGCCTTTCATGGAGGGGGAACTTTAATTAGCATGAAATCTTGAGGCTTAATTTCACCTGCTGGTGCCTGAGTATCTCCTGCTTCCACTCTGCCCTGGTGCCAGATGCCCACCAGCTCCACTGAGCATAGAGAGAGATGCTCTGGCATCCCCAAACCTCCTCCTGCCCCGGAAAGATATTTTACCACTGGGAATGGGCTTTTTCCTCCCAGAAATTTTGCCCTCGGGAAGCAAGGAGTCCTCTGGGGACCAGGCACAGGGATGAGCCCTTCCAGCCTCTCTCCCCGTGGCTCTCCATCCCTCTCCAGCTCGGGATCGGGATCGGGGCCGCTGCATTGACTCATGAGCCGACCTTGTGCGCCTCCAATCCGATCCACCCAGCTGGAAAATCGGGTTGGACTGGGCCCCGGAGGGGAGGGAAAGGCTGCGGCTGGGATGGGAGGTGGGAAGGGCTGCGGGGAGCTCACGGTCCCGGCCCAAGTCCCCGGGTGTCACTTAATGGTGACCAGAGCAGCCGCCGGCCGCCCGCCCACCTCCGCTGGGACATCATTAATCTTGGCAGAGAAGCATCAGGGCTCCTATCAGGAGAACAATCCCGATGATGAGCCTGATAAATCACAGCCGTGGGGACAGAGGGAGGGAGGGGACCAGCGATTTGGGCAGGGGACAATGGCAGCGCTGTGAAATCCCTGCGATCGGAGGGATCCTGAGCTCGCCAAGCCTCTTTTTGCCCGGCTGGATCTCCGGGATGAGGCGGCCACGCACGTGTGGGTGTCAGCGGGCACTCCTCTTCCTCCGGCTGGTGCTCAGATAAGGGCCAAGTGTGGTGATATAATCCCTTGGGAAACGAGGTTGAAAGCGGACCAAGCCGTGGATGAAACGCCGGATTGTTGTGGCAGGGAAAGGGGACAGTGGCACCGTGATCTGGGCTCCTTGGCCAGCCCCCTGTTCCCATCCCAGCTCCGCGATCCCAGTGACTCACAGTTCCCAGCCCTGCGAGCCAACTGGTGCGATCTGGGCTGGCTGGCACAGGGATGTCACCCTGCTGGTCATGCCACGCTTCGGGGACGCACCCACGGGGTTGGATTTGGTGTGGGTGGGGGGTCTGGACCCCCAGACTTGGCACCCACTCGGTGCATCACCCCCTTTTGCCACACCGGCGGCTGCCCCGGGGCTTTCCCTTTCCTTTCCCCAGGGCACAAGCGGTGCCAAGGCAGGTAGGAAAGTAGGTCAGGAAAAACCCCAGCCCAAGACACTGGGCGAGAGCCGGGGCCGGCGCCTGCAGCCCCGCAGCGGCTCTGCCTCCTCCGGCTCCTTTCATCCCGCTCCTCTCCGGGGGCTCCACGAACATCAGTGACAGCCCCGGCGCCCCTGGGAGTCGGGGGGTGCCGTGTCTCGCTCCCACCCTGGTCCCAGGGGCGCTGTCTGCCATCCCCAGGGCTTTTCCAAGCGCTTTGAAACCCTCCGGATGAAAGGCACCCGGCAAAGGCTGCGGGCACAGCGGGAGGGTCCCCCCCGAGACCCCTTTCCCTGGTGCCACGCTCACTGGGACCCCTGGCACTAAGGTGGGGGTGGTTTGGGATCCTGGAGTGAGCAGCTTTCCCTCCTGCCAGGGGTGGAATTTGGGGATGGAGGTGTTTGTGGCTGTGTGTCGTGCCTGGGGGGTGACACCAGCGCAGGATGCTGGTATTGGCCTTGCTCTCAGCTTGGTTTGGGTCCTCAGAGGGTGGCAGGGGTGATGTGGGGACACCTGGGACCCACCACCCCCACCCAGCAGCAGCCTGATGCATTCCAACACCTCTCCCAGCTGGAGTGTGGGATGCAGGGCCTGTCCTGAGCATCCTGTGACCTCCTTCCTGGGTGCTGGAGCAGCCCAGCCATGGCCTCTTGCAGCTCCAGGAGGTAGCAGGGTGCAGTGCCATCACCAGGAGCATCTCCAGAGCTTTCTGGAGCTCAGAACCCGAGGTGGGGGAGCAGGTGGGAGCTCCACCAGCACCCCGGGCCATCCCCCCCACCCCCAGGTGATGCAGCAGCTCAGCTTTGGCTCAGCACTTTTGCAAGAGCAAAAGGGATGCTTTGCTCGGGTTGGGGCTGAGATGTGACAGCAGATAAAGCCCTTCCAGGCTGTGGTGTGACATTAAAGAGCAGCCAGGAAGAGGAGAGGACGGGTTTCAGAAAAACAACGTGGCCCTTTCCCTGCCCTGTGACACCACGTGGAGTCCCATCGAGTGTCCCACAAGGAGGGACAGTGGTGGCAGTGTGAGCTGTTTGGGTGCTGGGGAAAGCCCCTCTGGTCGGGAGCAGGATGCTCCACCAGCCACCAGCCAGACCCACGCTTGGTGTCGGAGCCTGGCAGGGCACAGGGGGTTTTCTGGCCCACGGGGTACAAGGGAATCCCTCCTGTCTGCTGCCCCAGAGAGGGTTTCCCTGCCTCCTTCATAGGAAAACCCACAGCTGGATCCAGCCAGGGGCTGCCCCCAGACCTCCAGCATCCTCAGAGCAGGGCAGGCAGCAGAGGAGAAGGGTCAGGAATGGAAAACCCTCCTGGCTCAAACATCAGTGTATCTGAGCAAGGGAGACAGGGGACCTCCTGCATCTCCCCCGTGTGCTGTCAGGGGATTTCCAGCCAAACCACCCCTGGGGTGGGCTCGTAGGAAACCATAGAAAGGGCTGCTTTGAAGGCCAGGGGGGCAGGAGAGGAGCCAACCCCATGTGCCCCCTGGGGATGCTCAGGGTTGGGGCCCCCTCTGCTCCCTGCTGTCCCCAGTACCTCCTCAGGGGTGCAGGATGTGGCCTGGATGAGGTTGGTGTTCAACCCCAGCCTGGATTTAGTCCTGGAATCATCCCCCCTCCTGCCCTGCTCACCCCCTTTCCCTCTCTCCCCAGGTTCCTGGGATTTGAAGAGCTTCGTGGAGGAGTTTGGGCTGGGCCACCCAGTGGCCTCAACCCAGTTCCTCACCAAATACTATGAGGATTAGCTCCAGCCACCGTGTCCTTCCCCTGCACATCCTCACACAGCAAAGCCACCTCCATCCAGAGCAGAGGGGACCCCAGGACCCACCGAGGATGTGCCCACCCTGCTCCCCACCCAGACCCACAGCTCCAGCCCCAACCCCTCCACTCCCAAACCCAAGTTCTCTTCCCCTCTGAGGGTGACATCCCAAGCTGTGTCCCAGCTCTCCCTGAGTATCCCGGGATGGATGGCATTGCCTCTTCTCCTTCCCTCCTCCTCTCTCTGACCTGACCCCCAGCATGTCCCTCCTGCACTTTGGGGACCTTGAGTTTTAATGCCTGCAGTTTCCAGAATAAAATACGGATGGAGCACACGGGGGATTTGTGGAATCCTTGCTGGTCACGAGCACTGGGTGAATCCAACTGTTCTGGGGTCTGCACCACCTGCATCCCCCCTGTGGGTGATGGGGCCAGGGGCTGCTATCAAGACCCTCACATAGATGATCCCAGGCATTCCCAGTGTCACCCAGTAGTGGGAGTGGGATGGTGGTGCCCAGCCAGGGGTCTCTCAGTGGCACCACCCAGGGCAGCAGCGTGGGAACGGGGCACTGCCCCAGCCTGACTCCATCCCTGCCCTGCCTTTGCCCTCAGCCCGCTTCTCTTGGAAAGCAAAACCGAAATTAAAGGCATAAATCAGCAGAGCTCTGCCGACTGGCCACTTAGCCGGACCTCCCCTTTAATTAGCTCCTTAATTAGGCTTTCATCTAAGACTCAGTTTTCTCTGAGGCTCGGATTCACCCGCCTGCAAGTCCTCCTCGAAGCGTGTCCCGGTGTCTCAGCCATGACAGAGCTGGCACTGTCCTACCATGGACAGGAACAATATTCCCCTTGGAATAAACCACAGGGAGCAAAAGCCAGGGCAAGGGGACATTTTGCAGGCAGGGGGAACTGAGGCAGAAGGGAATGACTCGCTCCAGCCATGCAGGGAGCTCTGGGATCCTTCAGAGGGGGTGGTTATGCTGTTGTTCCTGTGTCAGTCCCTGGGTTTATCCCAGAGCAACCTGTTCACAAAAAAACCATCCTGCTGGTCGGTGACTTCCCCTGGCTCCCCAGCAGTGAGAGTGGATTTCACTCTTTTGGGGAGGTTAAATATGTCTGGGACTTTCCCTCCAGCACGGTATGGATGGGAAGAGCCCATCCATCACACTGACCCCACATCCATGCATCCTGCTTAGGGAAGGATTGGGGTGATGGGTATCCAGTAGAGACGCAGGAAGAGGGTGCCAGCCTGCCCTGGGCACACTGGGCAAAGCTGCAGGACCTGACTGGAAGGAAAGCAACAAAAAAAGGAAGCTGGGTAACACCACAAGCCAGGGAAAAAAAACCCACAGAGCCCGCGCCGCCGGCGCTAAGATTAGCAGCTGAGGAAATGACACCGTGCCATGTCATGGAAGTCTGCTAAAGTTGGATTTCTCCTTCTCCTTTTCTCTCCTTGCCCTCGCAGGGAGGGTGTAATTGGCCCGTCAGGTTGGTGAGAGGGACTGGTGTAAATGAGAGGTCACGCTCTGTTGACATCCTGCAGCCAAACTCCCGTCATCCTTTCCTCCCTGCCTGTAATTCCGCGTGGCTAGGGGGGGTTATTTGTGGTGGGACGGGAGGGAAGAGGCAATCGGATGTTTATCCTTCTAGGAAATTACCCCCGTTGCTCCTGGGTTTAATTGGAGAGGAGAGGATGAGCCAGGATTGGGATCGCTGGGCCCCAGAGGGATCCTCTGCCCTGTGTGACCCTGATGGGGACGGGAATGGGATGGGGAACAGGGATGGGAATGAGGGTGGGCATGGAGAATGGGAATGGGAATGGGAATGGGAATGGGAATGGGAATGGGGACAGAGATAGGGGTGGAGATGGAGAATGGGAATGGGGATGAGGATGGAGATGGGGATTGGGGTGGGACAGGTGGACGTGGGATGGAGATTGGGAAGGAGGTTGAGGATGGAGGTTGGAGGATGGCGATGGAAAGGGAGAGGGGAGTGGGAATGAGATGGGGATGGAGAGTGGGGATGGGAATAAAGATGGAGATAGGGAATGGAAATGGGGATGGGGATGAGGATGGAGATGGGATGGGGATAAGAATGGGGTTGAGATGAGGATGCTGACAGGATAAGGGTGGAGATGGGATGGGGATGGAGATGATGATGGAGACAGGAACAAGGATGGGAATGGTCTGGACCAGGAATCTGCCTGGGTGGCTTCAGCATCCCCGTGGTGGGACAATTCCTTCTGGGACACAGGAAGAGGCACCCGTGGCCTTTGGTCAGGCACGTGGGCTCACACAGAGCTGCAACCACCAGCCCCAGCCAGCCCCGAGCCACACTCTGTCCCTGGGATGCACACAAGGCCCTCACAGCGTGGAAAATATTAATTGTGGTTTTCTGGCTCACTTTTTGATAACTTCGAAAGAAGGAAGGAAAAAAATACAAAGGAGGAAGCCACGTACAGTCACTTCATGCTGGTCCCACCCCCTTTATCTCTCCTTCCATTCGCTCACCATCGGTGTGAGAGAGAAAAGAGAAGCTGAGCCTTTCGCTGCCTAAATGTAGAAAGTTTTGCTTCTAAATCAGTTTGTGATGGAAAGGAAACACGTCACGTCCCTGGGGAAGTGGCTGGTTTTGAGCAGCCACAACCCCAGCGCCGAGTGCTGCAATGGAACAGCCCAGCACTGAAATAGCTCCTTGCTCTGTTATTGTCACCGATAGAAGTTTTTTTCTCTGTCTACGGGTGTCATTTTTAGCCTCCAGAGGAAGTTTTATTTGTATTTGTTACCTCGACTTTCCACTGTCGTGGCTTTTTGAGTTTTTCTTGTGAAGGGCTGGGAGAAAACAAGAGTGGGGTGAGCTCAGGTGTGCTGGGGTCGGTGGGGTGTAAGGTGGTACCCACGGCACTGCCTGCATATCCCTGGCATTCCAGCATGGATTCACCAGCCTTGCAGAGCCCAGGGGGACTCAAAGACCCCAATCCCAGGGATTTCAGGGGGCTGTGGGCTGAGCTGAGCCCTGCTGTGGCTGTGGGATGGACACAGCTCCCCTGTGCTCCCCCAGGACGATGTTATGAGGTGGGTTTGGGCACTTCCAGCCCTTTCCCAAAGCAAACCCACCCACTCCATGGGATGACTGAGGAAGAGGAGGGCCTGGAGTTCAAAAAAATAACAGAGAACTTGTGAAAATTGAATGTTCCTGGTGAGCAGTGGCAGAGCCCAGCAGAGAATGGAGGGTGTTTCTTCCCCAAACTGGGCTGGAGGCCAGAAGGAGCTTGTGCTAAAGACAACCCCTAAATCAACAGGGTAATAATTACATATTTTTAATGATAATTGAAACAATTACTCTAATGAGGGAACATCTCAGCCCCTGACTCAAGGGGAGGCAGCCCTGGGTCTCATCCCTTGATGGAGAGCAAGAGGCTTCTCCCCTCCAGCGGGACCATCCTGGAAAAAATGCAGATTTCGGAGCAGGGTGTGTTGAGGAGCAGAGACTGGGGGGCACCCCTGGCCCCCCCAGTGATTCAGTGCCATGTGGGGATGACACAGGGACGATCCAGCTCGGAGGAGCTCAGCAGTGCCAGGCAGCAGCTCCCCCTCACACGGGGACTTGCTCAAGAAGGGATTAGCAGGATCAGCTGATGATGATCTAAGCGCATAACTATATCAACCTGCGAATTAATTAATGATATCTCACACCTCGGAGTGGCTCTATCTGCAGATCTCCGCGCTCCTCGAGCCGAATTAAGCCCTGCTGCACCCCCCGGGAAATAGGTCAGGAGGGATAATCCCCATGTGCCGCTGGGGATGTGGCAGCTCAGCGTGGGGATAAACAAGGCTGTCCGTTTGGGGAGCCAACGTGGGAGATTTCCCAGCATCAGCATCCCTGTGGGATGCGAAGGGACCCGGCTTTTTGTGTCAACCACGGGTTGGGAGATGGTGGGATGCTCCAGTTCCTGGTGCTTTGCTCCCATCCCTCATCCCGATGCTGTGGACACACAGATCCCCCTGGCCTGGGGGTTCCCAGTGCCACGGGCTGGTGATGGTGGTGGATGTCCCCAATGGGAACTGGTGTATCCCTGCTGATCCATGAACTGGCAGCCAGGAGGGCCCTGGGAGAGGCACCCGGGCTGGGGCAGGAATTTAGGGCTCCTGAAGTAACAGGGAAGGCAGGCAAGGATGAGGATGTGTCCCCACCTCTGTGTTCATACCAGCACCCAGAGGGGACCAGCAGGCAGCAAGGGGTATGTTGGCCACTCCTGGAGTGATGGTTTCATTAAATAGCAATAATCAATTATTATTAGGCCTCCAAAATGCTGTATAACATCAGAGGAGCTTTGTGGGGTTGTCTGGGGGACCCACACTGCCCTGCCTGAGCTTGTTTGGTTTGGGGGTCCCAACCCTCCATCCCACTCACTGAGGCTGGTCCGTTCAGCCAGGCTCTTGCAGCATCCTGGGATGCAAATTCCAAATGTTCCTGAGGGAAAGCAGCTGCCTGGCTTTACCCAGAGACCCGCCAGACATCCCGGGATGAGCATTCAAGGGATGCTCCGCAGGGAGAAACTCTGCCCAGGTTTTGTTTCCTCTTTCAGCTGCTCCCCGAGTCGGTTTGGGCTGGGTTTGTCCACAGCCAGTGGGAAGCTCCCAGCCTCTCCCACCCCACCGGGAGCACAGGCACCTTCAGATGTGGTTTTGCCCCAAAACTCTCCTCGGTAGAGCAAGAAAACCAAGCGGTTTTGATACGGGGGTCCCAGCCCAGCAGCTTTGCCCCTGTCCTGGGTGCTTGGGGCTGCCCTGTTTATCCCAGTTCCTGCAGGATGAGGGGGATACATCCCAGGGTTTGCATCCCAATGGCTCTGCATCCCAGGGTTTGCATCCCAGTGGCTCTGCCAGCCACCCCTGCCTTCCCCAGGGCTGAGGATGGACAGACTCACGGCCTCACCCCGCAGCCCTGGCCGGCTTGTCCTCACTTGTCGGCGGCTCTCGCTTCCCATTCCCTGCCCGCAGCCCCGCAGGTCCTCAGCCAACCTCCCATTTCCTCATTGCTAGGAAGTGGCTAATTCCCCCCGGGCTGGTTTCAATGGCTCACAAAACCCTCGCTTTTTTGGCCTCTCACCAGTTTCTCCAGTGGCTGAAGAGCAGCCCTGGGGAGCAGGGAGCTTTCCCATACAGCGTTGGATTTCACTAGCTAGGAAGAGATCCACCCCTCCCAATGAGATGGATGGCCCAGTGCTGGATTCACCCCTGCTCTGGCTCTGCAGCCTCTGAGCTGTTCTCACACAAGGATGAGCCTTTTTCCATCAGATGCAGCAGATTTGGGGAGTTCTGCTGTCCTTTGCTCCCCTCTCTTCAGGGAATGCTCCCACTCCAGAGTGATGTGTCATGGAACAGCTCTCAGGCCCGAAACACAAGAGTCCATTTCCTCTTCTGTTTCTTGGTTTCACATTAAAAAAAGCCTCCGTGGTGCTTCTCTGCAAACCCCTCACTGGGGTGACTCCAGGGCTCCTGCCTGGGGTCACCATGCCAAGGTTCCTGCTGGTCCCATAACATCTCCCTTGGTTTTGCAGCCCATTCTGTGCTTGATCTCTGGCTGGAACCCCATCATTCCCAGTGGTGCTGCTCCCTCGGGACCACTTTCACTCTGGACTTACTATTTAGTTTTCCTGCTAATCACACTGTCTCCTTATCTCCAGGTCACACTGCACCAGCCACCACCGCTATTGTTCCCGGGCTGGATAATAACAGGAAAGACCTCCAGGCTTGGAAAACGAGACCTATCTCCGATTTAGACAACCCAGAGATTCCCAGCCCGCCTGGTGCATAGAGCATCATGCCCCTGGAGTCACCCACTGCCCTGGGAGCAGCGGGAAATTGTGGGATGCTCTTTGGGGTGATGCCAGGAGAGGGATGGCAGAGGTGTTGGGACCGTGGGGTGCAGGCAGAGCTTCCCCTCGAAGCGCTCTGGATGCTCCTGGGGGTGTTTCCCAGGCCTCCAGCCATCTCCCGGTGCTGTCCCCTTCAGGGACCGACCCTGGCCACCCAGCACCCCCTTTCCTGGGCTGTGGGGTGCTCCAGGATCAGCAGGGTGGGTTTGCAGCTGCTCTCTGATCCAGAGGGCTTTTCCTCCCCATCCCAAGTTTTCCATGCTGCTGCTGCTCAGGGTGAGGCAGGGCTGATCCTTCTCTTGCCACAGAGGAAACTGAGGCAGGAAAGGAACTTCCCACAGTCACCCACAGTGCTCCCTTAGTTTCCCCCACCACCCACCCTGGGGTTTGGCTCATGGGGATCTTTGGGATCAACCCAGGAACACCCCAGGGCAGCAAGTTCTGCCTGTGGGTCCCTCCACCCGCCCCGCAGGAGGAGGGAGGGGGGAGATGCACGTCTCCTTTTCCATGAGGGAGATGCCCGTCTCCTTTTCCATGCATATTTCAGCGCGAGAGAGTTTCTGAATATTTCCGGAGGAGGAGGGTGTGGAGTTTTCACAGGCAAATCAGGCAAACCCAGGTGAGGTAGGAGCCAGGGCTGTGCAAGGACGCGGGCCGTGCCGGGAGGGTGTTGGTCCAGCAGCAGGAAAGCTGCTGCAGTTTCTCCTGGCTGGAGTTCTCTCAAGGCAGAGTTTGGCCCGAAACGAGGATTTCCCACGCCCAACAGCTGCGGAGAAAGTTTCTCCTCCTCGAGGAATTACGGATTACCCCGAATCCCATCCCTGCCGGTGCTGAGCATCTCACATCCAGGTTGCAGGAGGCACAGAGAATACATTGCTGCAGGTGCAGACACATCTGGGCAGCTGTTGTTGGCCAGAGGGCACTGACACCCCCGGACTGCCACATCCCACCTCACCACTTGCAAACAAAACACTCACAGCCCTGTGAAACCACGGCGGCTTCATCAGATACCCCTGTGACACCCACCCGTGGTTTGGGTGGCTCGGGGTGGATTTTTCCCCGTCTCCAAGCTGCTCGAGAAGGGTTTGTGTTGTCGACCATCCAGGCAGCCGCCCACACATGTGGCCCCGGCTCTGTCGTCCCCGGGGGTGGGAGGCAGGTGACCTTTCAGGTCTGTTTACGGCTCCGTGACCTTACCAGCCCCAGATCTAAATCTACAGCGAATCCAAGGGCCTGGGGAGGAAAGTCACCATGGTCTGGTAAGTGTGTGCCTCAGGCTCCATGTCTGAGCATCCTTTGTAATCCAGGATGAGGTGACAATGATGGTCATCATCATCATCATTACCAGCGATCCATGTCTTTGTGGAGCGGAGACAGCAGCAGTGAGTCCTAAAAGCCTGAAACCCAGGGGCAGGCACAGTGCAGAGCTTTCCAGAGCTCCTGAGACACTCAACAGGACGGTGATGAGCAACTCCAAAGGCTCGGCCGTGCCCAAGCTCAGCTCCCATCTCAAGCCCCCCAGCGAGATTTAGGGCATGAGCATCCCACCTGCCTCACCACGAAGCACAAAAACCACGCTCATGCTCCTCTCCTTGTAAGTGCATTGAAGATGTCTTTAATTAGGTGAAAAAACTCTGAGGAGTTCCCCTTTTCAAAGCCCCGGTGGTCCCTGGAGAGTCGGCATTTGGCGTGGCCTCTGGCCCAGCCGGGGCACAGCCCGGAGCACCTGCAGGGCTCATGGCACATGAATCAGGGCTCGGTCACAAGACTGAGAGCTGTGAGAAGTCACCCATCAGCTGACAGCACCCAGAGGGACACAGCCGCAGCCCCAGGGGGTGCTGGTGTGGTTTGGGCACAGGGATGGGTGCCCGGCTGTTCTCAGCATCCCTCAGCCCCACAGGGAGGACCAGGGTGGGGGGCAGTGGGAGCTGGGGGGCTCTGGTTTCCTTGTTGAGGGGAAGCTGGCAAAGCTTGGGTGGGTGTTACAGGGCCTGAACCACGTGGGACAGTGTTGAATAATGTCACAACCCCTTCAGAGGCTGTGGGGGAAGCTGAGGGAGGGGGAACAGGGGCAGGGGCAGTGTGGGACACTTGGGATTGGCATTGAGGAGGGGATGGCAGCAATTCATAGAATTCTGGAGGGGTTTCGGTTGGAAGGGAACTTAAAGGTCATCTTGTTCCACCCCATGCCATGGGCAGGGACACCTTCCACTGGACTAGGTTGCTCCAACCTGGCACTGGACACTTCCAGGGATGGGACAGCCTGGGCAACCTGTGCCAGGGCCTGCCCACCCTCACAGCCAGGAATTCCTTCCCAGTATCCCAACTAACCCTGCCCCTCTGGCATTTGCCCCTTGTCCTGTCCCTCCATCCCTTGTCTCATCTCCCTCTCCAGCTCTCCTGGAACCCCTTTAGGCACTGGAAAAGGGTCTCAGGTCTCCCTGGAACCTTCTCTTCTCCAGGTGAACACCCCCAGCTCTCCCAGCCTGACTCCAGCCCTCAGAGCATCTCTGTGGCCTCCTCTGGACTCGCTCCAGCAGCTCCATGTCCTTTCTGTCCTGGGGTCCCCAGAGCTGGAGGCAGCTCTGCAGGTGGGGTCCCACCTGAGTGGGGAAGAAGGGGAGACCCATGGGGGTGAAATACCGTGAAATCACAGATGCCAGTGGTGACTGCTTAGTTACTGAAACACCCGCATCAGGATGGGGCTCGCACGAGTCAGGTGTGTGGGATGATGAAAATAAGTGAAACTTCTCCTCTGCAGACTCCATCCAGCCCGAGCTGTAATTTAAAACCATCCAGAGCATCCCAGGTGAGCCTTTCTCTTTCTTTTCCCCTCCCTTTGGGTAAAGAACTCTGCTCGGGATGCTCCGACCTATTAAACTGAGCTGTAGCTAATCCAGTCCAACCCCCATGCGGCCGCTTTCGTGCCAGTCTAAGGCTGCCTTGGTTTATTTTGGCTTCAGGCCGTTCCCCATCAATTGGCATCCAACCCCTCTCGGTAACTGAGCCGTCCCGCTCTCACCGGCCGGGTTTAGCGGCGGGTCCTCAGGACTCAGGAGCTTTAAACGCAGCCTAAACCCCGCCGGGAGCGTTCGGGGGTTTATCCCTGCACCCACAGCCCCAGCCGCGCCGATTTGGCAGGGGAACGGCTGCGTTCCCAGTGGGAAGCAGGTGACACTCAAATCGGGGAGGGACAGAAGCGAGTTCACACTCCCGTGGCACTGTCACCCGTGGGGGCAGACACCCACCCGGGGCAGTGTGAGCCAAGTGTGGGGCTGGCACTCGTGGGGATGTTGGGTTTTCTGGCCCAGGGTGAAGAGCTGGGCCAGTGCCTGCTTGCTCCGGGGCAGGAATTCCCCGCGACCCTCGCCCGTGGGTGCCGGTAAGGCTGAGCAAACCCACCCTCCCTTCGCTTTAAATCTGGAGAAACAGCGTGCTGATGGTGATGCCGGACACTGTTGCTGGTTGAGGAGGGGCCGTTCGATTTTGGGGAGGGGGGGGGGTCCCTGCCCTGCCCTGCGTGGGGCTGCGGGTCCACGGGAGCATCGGGGGGGACCCGCAGCATCCTCAGCGCGGCGGAACCGGGGGCGCTCCCGCCGTGGGAACGCGGTGATGGGGAAAGGGTGTATAGGGGAGTGAAAAAGGGGTCTGCGGGATCCCATCCTCTCCCCCGCGTGTCACCCGTGGGGGTGCGGGCGGCGCATCCCCCTCCGCGCCCCGCGCCCGCCCCGCACCTCGGCAGCGCCGGGGGCGCCGGAACCCGCGGCCAAAGAAGGGAGCGGAGGCGGGGCCGGATCCAGGCCTTGTATGGCGCTTCCCCTCGGCCGCCCGCCCGTCGCCGCCCCGCTCCCACCCTCGCCCGGTGCCCCCCCGGCCGCCGCCGCCACCGCCGAGCTCCCCCCGGGCCGCGCCGGGCCACGGGCGGGGCGGGTGATGGGGAGGGCGGGGGGGCTTTAGGCTATGGAGAGGGGGGGAGAGTGACAAGAGGGGGTGTAAAA
>JAXCLP010000060.1:3325018-3337503 GCA_035584035.1 Lepidocolaptes lacrymiger | reverse complement strand
GGATGGATGGATGGATGGATGGATGGATGGAGGGATGGATGGATGGAAGGATGGATGGATGGATGGAAGGATGGATGGATGGATGGATGGAGCTGATCCAGCTCCTCTCCTTGCCTGGCCTGGAGCCCCCGTGTCCCCCCAGTGTCCCCCCATGTCCCCCCGTGTCCCCTCTGTGTCCCCAAGCACCGGCTCCCCGTGGTGGAGGTAAGAGGGCTCAGCCCCCCCAAGCTGGGCTGGCGGGCGGGGGGTTGCTCTGCGGGTCCCCCCAACTTTTGGGGGTGTTGTCCCAGCAGCAGCTTTTTGGGTTTTGTTTTCTTATTTTTTTGTTTCCTTTTTATTATTATTTTTTTTTTTTCTCAGCAGAAGGGAAATTCTTTACAGAAATGCAGGAAAAAAAAAAGCACCCCAGTATTTTGCTGAATACTTTTTATAATGTGAGATATTTTTATTTTATTTTATTTGGTCACTTTAAAACAACCACCCAACTACGGAGGAGAAAAATCAATTAGTCCTCTATTTTATTATTTTATTAATTTTTTTTTCTTTCTCCTTCTGGTATGTGCATGTCATTGCATGACTGCTCTGATTTTTTTCTTCTTTTGTTTTAATAAAACTGTGCTCAGACATTTAAGCTAAACTAAGCAAAAATAATAATGACTTAAAAAGAAAAAAAAATCTTTGTTGCCAAAAGGTCGTGCTATCCAGGTTTGATGTCTGCATGTGAAAAAAAAACACAAAAAAAACACATTAAAAACATACAAAAAATAAAGAGGAGAGGAAGAATGCAGTCTAATTTATGTGAACTGAAAGGAACAAAAAAGAAAAAAAAAAAGAAAAAAAGAAAACCAAACCACAATCAGGTTTAACCACACAAACCTAAGGGAATGATATTTTTTGAAAGACTTTTGTATAAAGTTGAGTACTTAGAGAAAAAAAAAATCATACCAGATGTAATATATTTTGTGGATGTTTTTATTTCTTGGATTTATAGTACCTTATACTAAGGTTAAAAAAAAATTATGCTTGATATTGTGAAAAGGTGACAATTTTCACACACATTTCATTTGCTCATTTGTCATGTTGTAATGCAAATATGATAGTTAATGCATACAGCATTTTTAAGGGAAAAAATCAGAAATATTGAACTGATGTATTGTTGTACCATTTGCACTGTGAGCAAATGCTAATGCAGTAAATATATTGTGTTTGCTGACAATCAAAATCTGTAGTAAATATCTTTATTTGCTTAAAAATTATCTATATTGCTTTGGAAAGAAAAAAAAAGTGATGTGTAAGGGGGTTGTAAAATGTGCAGGAAAGTGGGTGCTGTGTCTCTTGACGGGCGACTTTGAAACCTGTTTGTACAGACTTCTTCTTCTTTTTTCCTCCGAGTGTTGTATTTCCTTAAAGATTATTTTTTATACGATTTTTAAAAAAGAAAAAACCAAACCAAAAATAACCCACTTCTTTTCTCAGCCCACCCACCCCCCTTTTCTCCCCCAGTTCTATTCACAGGACACCGACACCAACGGGGCGACCCCGAAGGCGACCGGCTCTTTGCGTCCCGCTTTTCCCCGTGGGGGCACCGACCCCAAATTCCCCCAAACCCTCCGTGCCTTTCCTTTCGCCCTTGACCTCCCAATCCTGCTTTTCCCCGCTCACGCCGCCGCCGTGACCCCGCCAAGCTCCGCTTTTCCGGCGGCTTCCGCGGCCGTCGGATCACGGTTTGGGCCAAAGAGGATCGCGCCGCTTCAGCCGGTAATGCCCCCGTGCCCTTCGCCTGCCAAATCGCCCCCGGATGCACCGCCCAAAGGGGATTTTGGGGTTGGGTTTTATTTTCTTCCCCCCCAGGGGCTGGATGGCTCAGGATAAAAATAACTTGTACGGGCACGAGGAATGAGTGGGTAGAAGGAGCTCTTGGAGGCGCGTTGGATGTTTGGGGTGGTGGTTAAATCCATCCCCGTGGGGCGCCGGCTTGGGAAGGGGTCCTGGAGCTGGGGTTGTGCTGGAGGATCCCAGACTGAGGGTCTGGGGGTCCCTTGGTCGGTGTGGGTCCAGCTCTGAGGTCAGGTATCCCACAAGTGTCCTCTTTGGTGGTTGATGTTGGCTTTGTTGGTCTTTCCCGGTGTTCCCAGGGCATGGAGGTGTTGGCATCGTTGTCAGATTTCCTGCTTTTAGGTTTGGGTCTGCAGCCGGGCCTGGAGGAGCTGCTGCTGCTCCAGCCACTCCAGGGCAGCTCTGCCCATCCCAGGGGGTTTGCTGAGCCCCCTGGCCTGGAGAGGTTTTAATTTAGGGACAATCTGAGGGCTTGGGGCACACCCAGCCCAGCCACGGATGGCATCCCATGGCACTGGGCACTTGGGTTTGGAGCCCACGGGTGTTGTGTCGGGTGTGCTCTGGTGTCTCCGAGCGGATTCCCATGTGGTTGAGTGTCTGGCGACCACGTGAGGTTGGATCAGCTGCTGGATTGGGATGAGCTGGGATTCTCCTTCCCTCTGTGGAGGTCCCGCAGCCACCAGGGGCTGTGGGTTGGTTTTGGAGCCGCTGGTCCGCGTGGTGTCCCGTGTGTGGCTCGGATGAGCCGAGGTGGATGGCAGGAGCCACAGGGAGAGCCACCGTGACCCCCAGCATCACCTGAGGGACCTGTGGTGGTGTTGCTGCTGGTGGTTGTGCCCATTTCCACCGGTGGCTTGTGCTGGAAGATGCTGGAGATAGCACGGAACGGGCAGGAGATGCCACAACGAGGTTGCGCCAACATTCTGTGCTCGTTCCGCGGGCGAGGAGGAGGAAGAGGAGGAGGAGAGGAGCCCACCAGGTCCTGGGGACGTGCTGTGCCACCTGGGCCCAGCCAACCCGCTGGGGAGGAGCACCAGGAGCACCCTTGGGTGGCAGAACGCGGGGAGTGCGTGCAGCACCTTGCACGAAAAATGTTGGTTGCTACGGAAACACGGCACTTTCCATCCCCGTTCTGGGCTATCTGCGTTCTGGGGAGGAGGGAAGGGTTTCCAGTCACGTACCAGCTCCACACAACTTGCTGCCTTCTCCCTTTTCCGGGGTCCCGAGGAGGCCACCGACGCCTCGCTCCTCCCTGCTGAGGATCCTGGGGGCTTTGCAGGGTCTTGTTGAAACCCAGAGGTCTCCACGGGATGGGATTTGCTGCTGAGGAGGAGCACCAAGAGCCAAGACCCTCATCCCTGGGGTGAGGAGTGAAGAGGATCGGTGCCCAGAAGCTCCTGGTTTGCAGCTGGTGGACTTTGGTGCTACAGATGTTGATGGGATCCCTCCCTGATCTTCTCAGCCTCTCCTGCTGCATGGAAGGAGACATCATCCACAGAAGCTCTGGATGGGTCTGGATCACCTGATCCTCATCTCCTACCCTGTGGATCCATCCCTCCTTCTCTCCCCACCCCTGGCCACAGTGTTTTGGAGGAAGGGGCCAGACCTGCCCCCCACCCCCAGCACCTTCCCAGGAGAGGAGGACACACAGGGCAAACCCTCCATGGAAGATGCTCACGGAGCCCCGTGGCCATCGGGATGACAAAGCCAGGATCTGCTTGTCCCAGCCCTGCCTTGTCACCTCCCCTGCACCCCGAGGTGACAACGTGGGGCATCACAGCAGGAACCACCGGCCAAACCTTCCTGGCACCAGCCCTCCTCTTCCTCCCCACACCTGGATGGGGACGCAGTGGGATCCTCCTGGCTCGGGGTTTGCTCCGACGCCCCATCAACACCCCAAAACTGACCCCTTTTCCTTGTGCCACCACACAGCTTCCTCTCTCTACCAATCCCTCTGGCTGCTTCTCCCCATCCTGGCCCAAAATGGGACAACTGGTGGCCACTGAGACCCTCCCCAGTGGCCTCCCCCCCAGCCCTGCCCTCCCCCTGCTCCTTTTGGGCTAATCCCTGTCCTCACCGGTGTCGGTGACACCTTCCCAGTTTAGCATCATCCTCCCTGGCTGTAATTACCGTGCTGTTTACCTCCACCTGCTAATTGATAAAGCCACCCCTGGCGCCCATCCCAGGCCTCCTCCCCGTGGGCTGGCATGTGCTGGCACCAGCCTGGTGTCACCAGGCCCATTCCCAACCCTGGGATGTGACCCCTGGGAGGGTTCCAGGGCTCCCAAAGCTCGGGGTGGGGGCTTTGCTTCACCACTGGGGTCACAGCTGGCAGTGGGTGCAGGGGACAGGGTGGCTTTTTTGGCCACCACAAACATTTTTGCTGCCCCCCCCACTCCTGCCCGGCCTCCTGGGCCTGGGTTTGGGGGGTTTCTTCACAAAATTGGGTGCTCCTGTTACTCCAAGTGTGATGCACATCCCTGCAATGGTTCCAGGTAATCCCTGTGCCCTCTCCCACCCCAGGGGTGGTACCAGGCAATTCCTTCCCCTTGCCCACCCCAGGGATGCTCCTGGGCACCCCGTTTCCATGCCCTCTCCCACCCCAGGGATGATTCCAGGCAATCCCTTTCCCTCACCCACCCCAGGGATGCTCCTGGGCACCCCATTTCCATGCCCTCTCCCACCCCAGGGATGATTCCAGGCAATCCCTTTCCCTCTCCCACCCCAGGGATGCTCCTGGGCATCCCTTCCCTGTTCCATTGCCCACCCCAGGGATGCTCCTGGGCACCCCATTTCCATGCCCTTGCCCAGCTCAGGGATAATCCCAGACATCCCTTTCCCCTGCCCTTGGCTGCCCCAGGGACTATTCCAGGCAATCCCTTTCCCTTGCCCACCCCAGGGATGTTCCCAGGCAATCCCTGTGCCCTCTCCCACTCCAGGGATGTTCCTGGGCATTCCCTCCCTGTGCCCTCTCCCACCCCAGGGATGATCCTCGACATCCCCTCCCTATTCCATTGCCCACCCCAGGGTTGATCCCCCTCCCACCCCAGGATTGATCCCAGCCATCCCCTCCTTTTCCCCCTCCCACCCCAGGGACCCTCCTCGGTTCCCCCTGGTTTTACCCCACCCTCTCCCTCCCTGATTTGCACCAAAAATCGTGGGAATGGGGGGAAATTTCACTGTTTTCTCCCCTCCGTGCCTGCCCGTGACGTCACAGCCCCAGTGACATCACACCCTGCCGCCCGTGACGTCACATTCCGCCGCCTGTGACGTAACACACCCCAGTGACATCACAACCACCGCGTGTGACGTAACACACACCCCGGTGACATCACACCCCGCCGTCCCGTTACGTCACATTCTCCGGTGACGTCACGCCCCGGTGACATCACACCCCGCCGTCTCGTGACGTCACCGCGGCGCGCGGCGGGTTAAAAGTCTGGCGGCCCTTCCGGAAGGGGCGGGGCCAAAGGCGGCGGCACTTCCGGGATCGGCGGGGGGAACATGAGCTGGTGAGTGCGGGGGGAGCGGCGGGAAGGACCGGGAATAAACCGGAATAACCGGGACAGAGCGGGACCTCCGGGACCGCCGGCACAGGGACAGGCCGTGCCCGCCCGCTCCGGGCCCCACTGGCGGCCCAGAGAGCCGGGGCTAGGCCGGGCTTGGACCGGAGTGATAACCGGGGCTGGTACCGGAGGGGAACCCGGTGCTGGCAGGGCTTGGCCCCGTTGGTGACCGGGCTTGGCCCTGTCTGATAACCGGCCCTGTCCCGGGGCTGGCCCTGGGTATGGCCCCACTGGGGTCCCAGGGCCGGCCAGGTGTGGCCCCGGTGCTGACCAGGGGCGGTCCGGGGCAGGCCCTGGAGTGGGACCGGTGCTGACCCTGGAACTGGCCTGGAGTTGGTCCAGGTACTGGCCAGGCTGGCCCCGGTGCTGGGTCCAGAGCGAAGCTGGTGCTGGCCAGGCTGGTCCTGGTTCTGGCCCTGCTGGGGTCAGTGGAGCTGGCCAGGCTTGGCCCAGTCCTGGCCCTGGTGGGGCCCCCAGTGCTGGCCAGGCTTGGCCCTGATGCTGGCCCTGGTGGGGCGACTGGAGCTGTCCAGGCTTGGCCCAGTCCTGGCCCTGGAACTGGCCTGGAGTAGGTCCTGGAGCTGGCCAGACTTGGCTCTGATTCTGGCCCTGGTAGGGACCCAAGTGCTGGCCCCTGAGTGGAGCTGGTGCTGGCCAGGCTTGTCCCAGTGCTGGCCAGGCTTGTCCCAGTGCTGACCACGCTTGTCCCAGTGCTGACCAGCCTTGTCCTTATACTGGCCAGGCTTGTTCTGGTGCTGGCCATTCTTGTCCTGGTGGTAACCAGCCTTGTCCTGGTGCTGACCAACCTTGTCCTGGTGCTGGCCAACCTTGTCCTGGTGCTGGCCAGCCTTTCCCAGTGCTGATCAGCCTTTCCCAGTGCTGGCCAAGCTTGTCTCAGTGCTGGCCAGGCTTGTCCCCACTGCAGCCACCCCAAGCCCTGTCTGTAGGCTCCCACACAGGTGTGCCCCCCTGTCCTGACCCCTCTCCTGCCCTCCCACCTCCTCCCTGCCCAGCTGGGGACATGGGGGGTCCCCAAAGGTCCCCGTTGGCTCCGTGGTCCGAAATGCTGTAAATCAGCATGAAAGTAAAGCTTTTTTCCTTCAGAAAAGAGGAAAAGGTAGTTCCCACATGCACTTGATCAGACTGGTGAGGGCTCAGATCAGACACCTCAGTGCCTTTGGTGCTTATTTGAGTGAATTATATTAGAAGTTTGTAATGTTATCAATCAATCTTGACTGTGGGATTTCTCATCCTGTTGTGAGAGGTGAAGGATGGGATGGATTAAGATAAAAAAAGCCTTTTCCTTGCCTGGAAGGTTGAGTTTACCAGGGTTGAAAATGGAAATTTTTTTTGGGTTGGGAGAGGTGGAAGTTGTGGTTTGGAAACCTACTGGAGCAATATGATGATGTGCACGCAGGTACTGCCTAAAATGGTTAAAAATACACATTTCTGCCCTGGAATCACTTCTGTTGTGCTTTACTCATCTCAGAACAGCAACAGTGTTGGCTAACGGGGGTCTCGGCGCTGCCTTTTCCCAGGCTGTGTGGGAATGGACACTCTGGAAGAGACCTGCTCTGCTCTCCTGGTGCTGAGGAGCTGCAGAACCAAAAATGCCAGGGCTAAATAATCCCTCCACATGCTGGATATGGGATAATTTGGGTGCAGAGTGTCAAACCCTTTCACTCAGCCCTTCCTGGCGTCCGAGCTGCTCCCGGGCACTGTCACGGATCACCACAACACACACGCTGTGGCTTTAGCTGGGAGATGGGATGTTTTTTTGCCTTGTTCTGGGGAAGAATCCGAGGTCGCTGCTGGGCGAGGGGGGCACGGGGGGGGCTCCAGGAAATCTGAGCCTCCTCTTTCTTCTGCAGCCACGTCAGCGTCCGGAGCATCGCAGCTCTGCTGACGCACGAGGGGCTCGGACCCCGCGGGGTCCCAGCGCTGTGTCACCCACACAATCACCCTCAGTGCACCCTCGGGGTGCCCACCCTCCCTGGCTGATAATTCCAGGAGCTGCCCAGCCCTGGATGAATCGGGGCATTCACAAAGGGCCGGAGTTCAGGGCCTGGCCGGCAGGGCCGGGCTCAGCGTGACGTCCGTACGGGGGTTACGCTCGTGCTGGCGGCACTGACACATGCCAGGGTCATGCCCCTGCTCCTGAAATGCCACGGGGAGACACAGATGCCACTGCTCCAATGTCCCTGCAGAGTGGGGGGGCTTTGTTCCAGCCCTGGGTGGGTCGGGGAGCAGCGTGTTTGCTCAGCTTGCACGTGCGTCGCTCCGGCCTCGGGCACTGTTAGTCCTGGGGCAGCATGAATGAATCCCCCTTTTCTCAGGGGGATTGGCTGCTGCAGCTGAGGAAGAGGATGGAGCTTCATCCTCAGCTCTGGCCTGCATGTGACTCTGCCTCCACTTTTTTGCAAAGGAGAGCCCTAGAGGTCTAAGGGCTGTTGGGAGGTTCATGCCTTGTTGAGTTGTGTGGGGTCAATCCTGTGCTTTGCCCTGCTCTTTGTGAGCAATCTGTGCTGCATCAGGACTGGGAATACGGGGAACACTCCCAGGAACACAGGGAACACTCCCAGGAACCCAGTGACCCTTGTACTGACACGGGAAAACTGCTCCAGAGGGTTCAGAGCAACCTGCTGGTGACAGGGACTGGATAGAGCCCCCAAATCCCTGACTCCTGTGCCCAGGCAACGAGGCACTGCTGTCTTTCTAGGCTAAGCTTTATTTAGAGCAGGAGGAGGCTTGTTTTGGGAAACAGCCTTGCATGGACTGATGAGATGTTTTCTAAATCTCGGCGGAGCTCCATGGCTTCCTTTAGGCTTTTGTGCTGTGGATTGGGTTCTCCTGAAGCATCCTCATCCCCCTCTTCCTGACGTGCATTTTGGAGAAGAGAGAGGAAAACACTCCAGTGATTACCTTGGCCATCATTCCTATAAAAATAAAGGGAATAGAGTGTTGGTTTTTACTGTGTCTCCCCCCTGAACGCCTCATTTTTGACTGCATAAAGGGATTTTTTAAGGTTCATGAAACCACATAAACCCAAACATTGTTTCAGCTCGTAACCAGGCTCCCAAATCCCGCCTGTTTTGCTTTCCCACTCCCCCAGGTGATTTCACAGAGGGGAAAGGGGGTTCTCAGCAGCTCGTGCCAGCTCGAGCTCTGCCTCTCGGCACCGCTGCAACAGCTGGTATTTACTGGGAGGAGGAAATCTGGGAAGCAAATGTTGCTGGTGAAGGAGTGTGAAGCACGTGCGCTCGTGGTGCTCGGGGCAGGGCTGTGGGACCATATGCCTGCTGGCAGGGAGCTCTCCAAGTGGACTGAGGAAGCTGGGAAGGCAAGAATGGGAACGGGTGGTTATGCAATGTTTAAACTCCCTGTTATCAGACCCGAGCCAGAGTGGATGTGTTTTCTGGAATATTTAAGGATGGAGGTGAGGAGGAGCCGCCTGTCTCGGGGAGGCTGGGTGGATTTATACCCACGAGCAAGGGAAGAGGAGGCGGCAGCATCGCTGGGGTGTAGCCTAAAAGTAGGTTTGTTGGTTATTCCCTGGGTTTTCCATGTTTTGGAGCCGTGGCCACGCCAGGCAGGTGCGATGCAAACACAGCCCCGGGCGCTGTTTTCTTCCCACTGAATCAATATTGATGTTTTTCGGAGCCCGGCGTGGTCAGTGGCAACACTCCCTCTTCTCCCCGAGGTTTCAGCGATACTGGGATTGGGAGATGAGCACGGGATAAAATTAGACTGGATGAAGCAAGTGGATACCAGAGCAGTGAGCTCCCAAACACCTCCCTGCACCTGGAGTGCCTGTGCAAGGAGCTTTGCACATCCCAGAAGTTTGATCGTGGTGAAACTGGATCACTGGGGTGGAGCGGCCGGGAAAAGCCTGGTGTGGCCTTTGGTTAGTCCTCAATCCTTAATTTTTCCATCTGTTCCATCCAGGTAGCTAAAGCCCCCATGCTCTAGTTGAGCCACAACCGTGTGTTTCACAACCGTGCTTAAAATGGGTATTTTTGTAGCATAGTCAGGGCCTAAAACAGCCCTGCAGAATTCTGCTCGCCCACGCGCCTGGCGTGAGTAATTTTCTTTTGATGGGTGAGTAAAATATCATTATTTTTTTTTTCATGCTCCTCTTGGAATGGGTGGGAGAGCCGATTCTGACATTATTTTTGATTTGCTTAGCACTGACACCGCGCTTGGCTCCGTGCGGGATGCAGAGGGATCTGCTCCAGGGAGCTCATCTCTGCGCCGCCAAACTTCGGCGAAGGTGCCTCGTTTTCCCTGGCCTGACCTAAAATGCAGCAAATCGATGTTTACACCTTCTTTTGACACCTCTTTTTGCCTTCTCCCCCGCCTCAGCAGCTCGCCCTGACACCCATTTGTGGCTCAGTGCCTGTGAGTTTCCAGGGATGGGGTTGGACTCCAGGTGGGAGCGCTCACCTGTGGGATGGGCTTGTTCATCCCCAAGGCATCACCTCCCCACATCCCCACCCTGTGACCTCCCCTCTTGCCTGCACCGAGGAGAACACCCAAACTGGGATTTGGCGCAGAGTCTCCCTCGACAGAAGCTGTTTGTGATCCGTTGGAATATTTTTTTCCCCTTTTTTTTTCCTGTGTGTGTTTGGAGCGGTTGCCATGAGTCCCTGCGAGGCGGGTGGGGGGAGCGGGGTGGGACGGTGCCTGCAGTTTCCATGGACACCACGGAGCACAGCGAGGCATCCGGAGCGATGCTGGAGATTCGTGCCTAACCTGAGCCTGCCTCCCGAGCCTGGCTCACCTGGGCAGGCCTGGCATCCCTCCCTGTGCCAAGGAGCTTCTTCCAGAACAGCCCTCGTGGCTGTGGGTTTGCACTTTGGGCTGTTTTTAGTGTGAGAATTGTGTCCAGGTTTCCAGGGTTGGTTTCCTTGGAAGCCTCTGCTGTTTTCCCTCTCCTCGGGTCCTGTGCAGGCTGTGATCAGACTCAGCAACACTGAACCACTGCCTTTGAACTTCCTGGCTTTCCCATATCATGGAAAAGTCCTCTCCTAACACCTGCATCTCATGGGAATGCTTTACCTGAGTGCAGAGGGCACAGCACGGGGAGGAGAAGCTCAATTGAGTTCACTCCATACCAGAGTGAGAAAGTGAAGGTTCACATCCTTCCTGGTGTGCTCCCGACCTTCCTGTGGATGTTTGCAGGAACACTTTGATCTCTCCTGGAGAGCAGCTGTTCCTTCCTGAATGCACTTACACCTTGAGCTGAATCCACTCCCAAATCAGGAGCCTGGAGAAGGGAAGGGCCTCGACTGCCAAAAGGGCAGTTTCTGGGGTAGCTTTGGGTCAGTTTTTGGGTTTTTGTGGGATGAGGTATAAGTGGATGGTTTTGTAGGATCCCTCGTCATGCCACGTGCCAAAACCCTTGGGAAAACCAGCCTTGATGGGTTGGGGTCACCTTCACAGGCTGGGTGTTGTCCTCCTGCCTGCAGGCAGAGAGAGGGTTCTTTCCAGTGAAGGAATTGAGATTTTTGGTGGAAATTCAAGGAGTGAGAAGCTCTGGCAGGGATCCAGGCTGTGCTGGCGCTTGGGGTTTCGATGAGAGAAAGAGAGAGGAAAAAAAAAGCCCTGAAACTTTCCATGGGAAGTGGGCACTTCCCACAAAATGTGGATTTAGTTGGTGGGCTGGTGGTGGCACCAATAAAAACCAGTTGTGGCCACCAGTTCATACCACACTGAGCGCTGTAGGACCCCAGCCAATGGCACCCGGGGCAGAAATGTTGAATTCAGAGACTCAGGGTCACTTTTCTCAAATTAATTAACCTCCAAACTGCCCTGGCCTCAATTTTCCCTGCCCCTACTTCTCTATCCATCTTCCCTCCCTCCCCAGCTCCTGTTTGGAACCTCAGCATCCCCAGGGGCAGCATTTTATGGGCTGTGGGTGAAAATATTCTGTCTTTATCCCTTGTTGATCTGCACAGGGTCTTCTGGGGCCGGATGGGGGGTGGCAAAGCCGTGTTCAGATGGAAGGAGCCAGGGAAAAGGGTCACCTCCAGTGGTGATTTATCCCATGGGCAGACTCTGAACTCCAGCCAGAGATTTGATGTCCTGCTCAGTTCAGCCCAGCAAAAGGACCATCTCCTGCCTAAATTAGCAAGGATTGAGTCTGATTCCTGCTGGCAATTCCTGCATGCCTCCGTTCCAGGGGACTGGCGGGGAGTGGGAGGGGGAGCTCCATGTTTTAAGCTCCAGCTCCCTGCAGACTTCATTGAGCTGGATCCCCCCCCTGCCTGGGAGGTTTGTTTCCAACTCTCCTGTGCATCCAGAGGAGAATTAGCTGCTTTGGTGTGTGTGGCCCTGGGTTTGCACATGGAAAAGCCAAGTAAATATATGATATTGCTGGGGAAACTTCAGAGAAAATCAGCCACAGCTTCTCCCACCTTCCCCTCCCTGGGGTTCCTGAGCATCCCCGAGTAGAGCTCACAGGATTCTCTCCACCCACACTTTTTTTTCCCCCTGCTTTAAGCTCTTCCCACCCCCTCCTTGCAGTGCTTCATCTTCCTCCCTGCCAGCTGAACCTTCCCAAACTCCTGGTGACCTCTTGGGGAGGGGGTTGGAGGGGCTGGGATGCTCCCCCGGCCCCGCAGCGTGGGGGGGACGGAGTGGGAACGCTCCGGCTGTGACTCAGCGCTCGCGCTCTTCAGGAACGGGATTTCAAGGGATTTCACACCCCAAACACAACCCCAGCTTTCTCTCGCTCAGCAGAAACGAGAGATCAAAAAAATAAAAAAAAAAAAAATAAAGCACCAATTCTGGGTTTCTTTTGGTGTTTACGGACCCTTTTAAGGTCCCGGTGAGATCCGCGCCAAGCCGAGAATCCGTGGCAATAATGGAGATGGATTCATTTCCCTCTCATTTATTTGCATTATGCCCATCCTACATTTTCTAACCCCTTAATTTTGGAGTGGTTTGTGGCAGGTGCATGTTGCCCCCCTCACCTGTTTTGCAGGCTGGGACACGATTGCTGGAGGGGCATAAAATTCAGTGCCAGCAGCAGTTTGGAGGCGTGGGGTGAATCCATTTGGTTTAAAAGCTCCAATAAAATCC
>JAXCLP010000060.1:3293313-3319313 GCA_035584035.1 Lepidocolaptes lacrymiger | reverse complement strand
CTCCAGGAGCAGGAGGATTCCACTCAGTTCCATCGGGCTCCACCAGTGAGCTGGAAATCCCAAAACAGCAGAGTAAACAGCACAGGAATGGTGGGGAAGGATCAAGTGACGCCAGTTAAACCATTGTACTCATTTTCACTCTCTTCCTTCAATCTTCAGTGGGACCAAACTGGTCCCTGCTTTTGGGAGGTCCATCCTTTTTCCCTTTGCCATCCCTTTTCCCTTTGGAGAGCTGACTGGGGGAAGTCCATGATAGCCCAGATCCACCTGAGTTCTGCAGCGTTGCTCTGGCTCTGCAGGGTGAATATTCACCCACACGACTCACCTTGAATCCCTTGCTTGATGGGATGGCAAAAGCACAGCAGAAATTCCAGGTTATTACAGAATTTCTGGCCTAATTATATGGGTTTGTTTTTTTTGGAGAGGAGGGAAGACGAAACATGCACTCTCCTCTTCTTCCCAAGACCCACGAAGAGGCTGAGAACCTGTAGGAATCAGCTCATCCTCCTCCTCCAGGAGAAAAAAATAAACCTCAGGGGAATAGGAAGGTTCATCACAGCCCCTTATTTCCATCTCTTTGTAGTATTGGCTTTGGTCTTGGTTCATTGCCTTGTAACCTTGGTGGTGATTGTGCTCCTGCCCTTAAAGCAGGAGGGATGTTATCGCAGGTGGGAGGCCCAGTGTTTGCAAACAAAAAATAACCGGGTTTAAAAGAACGTTGTTTCATTTCAAAGCTTTCAAGAACTCGTCGTTCTTTATGTAGATTTAAATAAAAAACCCCGAGTCGAGCGATTTTACATTACCCAGCCCCTGTGCCTGGGAGAAAAAAGGTTCAATGCGGGAACACGGTTTGATTTTTGAGTTCTCAGAGAGAGAAGTGGGATTATTTTAATATTACGGAAACTTCCCTTCAGGATATTGTAATTTTCTTGCCTGTACTTCTTGTTCTCGTTACTCTCAACGTGATAATCCTTTGCACAGCCTTTTGCTGTGAGTGTGGGGTGTGTGTGGCCACTGGGAGTGGGAATTAGTGTGTGCTCTGCAAAACGTTCTCAGCTTGCCCTCCTTACCTGGGAATGGTGGGAGCATGAGAGAGCAGGTTTCCCCTCTCCATAGCACGGGGAGCCCAGCTCCTGGCTGATTTTGTCAGATATCTGGGCTCCTGTGATGGCTGGGAGGCTCCATGAGCTCCCAGACTGTGATGACTGGGAGCCAGTTGCTGCTTGTGGGCGTGAAAAATAAGAGCAATCCATGGGCAGCTGTCTCTGGAGAGATGGGCTGGGGATGTGAGTCAGGCCAGGCAGCTGAAGTGTCGCTTGTGGAGTCGCCTGGATCCTGGGAGGGAAACACACAAGGCACTGGGAAGGGGGGTTGGGAAAGCTTGGAAGGTTTGGGGGTTTGTATCACCCGTGGGGAAGTCTTGCCTTTGTAGGATTGATCTGTAGAACCCCTGAGTGGTTTGGGTGGGAAGGGAGCTTAAAACTCATCCAGTCCCACCCCCTGCCATGGGCAGGGACAACTTCCACTAGCCCAGGTTGCTCCAAGCCCCCTCCAACCTGGCCTTGGACACTCCCAGGGATGGGGCATCCTCTGGGAAATCCATTCCAGGGCCTCCCCACCCTCTCAGGGAAGGATTTCTTGCCACTGTCCCATCTATCCCTGCCCTCTGGCAGTGGGAAGCCATTCCCCCTGGCAGGCCCAAAGTGCCTGTCCTGCTCTCCTGGAGCCCCTTCAGGCACTGCAAGGGGCTCCATATCCATTAAGCAACGATGCCTTTTGCCCATGGCACAGAAATGAGAGAATCTGACAGCAAAAAGGGACAGATGACCTGGATATTTGCAGGTAGCTGCATTTCATAACCAAACCCTGGAGGAACTGCTTGCTGAGCAGACCCAAGGAAGATCCTGCTGAGCATGGAGAAGGCTGGAGCTCCACACCAAGGCAACGACACCCCCCCAGCCTTCAAAGGACATATTTTTGAGTCGTGCCCGACCCTCTCTGGTTTGCAACCAAAACAATTCACACCTAAGGCTTATAAATAGAGTGCAATACTCCCAGGTTATTTTAGCAGCCGGAACAGCCATGGAGATGGAGGGTGAGTTTCCCTCTGTGCCGGTTACCTGACCTCCCGGCACCAGCTGCCGCGGATTTCTGCAGCTCCATGAACACCAGGCACAAAAGTCGTGTGAGCTGCCCCCACACTGCTCCATTCCTGTTCCCCAGCACCCAATTTTAGCAGCACGACAGGGAGCTGGAGCTCCGGGGAGGTTTTTTCAGCAGCAGGGAGAGCCAGCTCGCATCCCCCGGATGGTGGGAGCTGATGGTGCGGACAGCTGGCCACTGGGATGGGGCTGGGACGTGGCTGGTCAGTGCCTGCCTTCACATCGGGCTGGGGGAGCTCCAGCACAGCCCAAAAAAAGGCTTAGAAAAGGAGGTTTCGAGAAAACTGAAGTTTCTCAGCTCCCATCCTAAAATTCCAATCTTTTAAAAGCCAACGTCCCTATTAAGCGTTCTGCTGTTGCGTCAAGGCTGGGATTGAAATCCCGAGGACAGCATGAGGAATTGGAACAAACCTTTGGATCCTTCTAGTCCTGGCTGCTTCCAGCACTCCACATTTCCTTAATAGCACGGGAGCTTGACAACACGAGTGAACCCAGTGCTGATCCCATGACAACAAACGCGCATGTATTTACTCTTGGCCGGTCAATTGAAATCCATTTGCTTCTTTGGTTGACGAGGTGTGGAATGAATGTTTCGAGTGTGTTAAAACAGTCAGCATGGAAAGAAAGTTCCTTAAAATATCTCCTCTCGCTGGAGGTTTGCTGCCAGATAGCAAGTAGGAGGGAGCAGTCATTGAGGGAGCATTGGGAGAAGGCTGTGCTGGAGCTCTGAGCTCTGAGCACAGGTTTCCCCTCCCTTTTGGAGGTGTCACAGTCCACTTGGATCGTTGCTCCAGCCCAAGGATTTTATGGGATGGAGCTATTGCAGGGATGAGGAGCCTACAGAAGGGCCAACTGACACAGAGATGGGAGGGCTCAGTAGTGGCTTGAGGGATTTGGGGGGAGTTAAAAAACCCCAGGACTTCATTTCCTTTTGAAGCAATAACCCACTAAAGCTGCAGCTTGTGCTTCCCAGGGCTCAGGTCAGCGTTTCCCAGGGCCAGGTTTGCCACTCCAGGCTCCCCTGCAGCCCCTTGGAGCTGATTTCCATCTCTTCTTCCCACAGGTGGAGAGGGACTTTGAAAGGGAATATGGGAAGCTGCAGCAGTGAGTATCAACCACACTGGTCAAACAGGACTGGCCACATGCTTCTGTCCTGTCCTCTTCCTGCATCTTCCCAGGGAATTCCAGCCAGTTATGCTCTTCCCAATGAGAAACTCACTCACTGCCCTATAATTTCTGATTCTTCAGAGTTTCTCTGGTGGCTGAGTGATGAAAGGTGTCCTAAGAAATATTTGCAGTGGGTTGAGCTTTACACATTGTGGCAGCTCTAAAAAAGAGTGTAAAATTCCCAGGGAACTGTGGGCTCCCTGAACAGCCCAACATCTCTGAGGATCAAGAGTAGCTTTGCCATCCTGACTGTGTCACAGGAGCTCACACGGATCATCTGGAAGCATTTGGCTTTACCATTTGTTCTAAGTGTGAGGACTTTCAAGAAAATATATGAACTGTGAATAAGAGATCACCAACTTGAAAAGGTTAAAAACCATCTGAAAACAACCCAAAAGGGTTGAGCTGCACTGAACTTCATAGAGCCTTGCCTGGATATTTTTAACTCCCACCAGAAGCCAGCATATTCAGCCCGTAAATGATTTGTTGCCTGTATGATACACTTGGGCTTCTTCCCTTCCAAGATTCCGACTTTGCCTTCTTCTCCCATCTTTCAGATTGGAAGATCAGACCAAAAAACTTCAGAAGGATATGAAGAAAAGCACAGATGCAGACTTGGGTAAGTGACTACGGGATACATAGACTGTGAACTTGGCCACAAAGAGATGAAGTGACTTTTCTCAAGATCACATGAGTAATGTGTGACAAGTCTGGAAAACAAATCCCGAGCTCAGTCCCACTCAGTTTGCTTCGTTACGAGGCCATCTGCGAGAGGGCTGTGAGAGCAGCTCAGCCCAGGGAACACAGAGTGTGTGCTGGGCTTGGTCCCTGTCTCCTGAGCTCTCTGGCCTTGGACAAAGCCCTTTCTTTGCCTCACTTTCAGCAACTCAAAAATAGGTGTCATTATTGCAGTTGGCCAGGCAGGAGCAGCTCCAGCTGAGCCTCCCGTGGCAGCACCTACTTCAGTGAAGGGCACTGAGCACTGTGTGAAGCCCCAGGAAGGTGGGACGAGGCTCTGGGGGGTCTGCAGAGCACAGGCTGTCTGTGTTTCCTGCAGGAATTCCTGACCTGGCAGCTCCCAGTCAGGAATAACCCTTCTCATTCCCTCGGTGGCTGCTTCCTTTGGCTTCTCCTCATGGCAGTGGGCGATGTAGGAAGCAATAAACAGCTCATCTCTGCCTGTCCCCACCACAGCTGCGTGTTTGGGGTGACATCTGCCCTTGCAAGTGTCCTGTCCCACCTCACAGCACCTCCCTGCTCCCTCCAGAGCTCCTCCAGTCGGAAACCAGTGCGTTCCCACACCACAGGGAGACAGATCCAGTGGAGGGGAACTGGGACGTGGATTCATTGGATGCTGCTTGTTGAACAGAGCAGGGCAGGAACCTGCAGCAAAGAGCTGCTTTAAACACAGATGGTTTTTCTCAGCATGTGCTTTGGAGCAGTCCCTGTTTGTGCCAGGCCCCCACAGCTCCAGAGCCAGGGCTGCTGCACCAGTGCAAACAGGTGTGGGCTGGGCTGGGCCAACCCTCCTCCCGTGGGATTGGGGTCACAGTGGGGCAGCAGAGTGGGAAGGAGCCCCTCCAGCTGGCAGACCTGGGGCTTCCCATGACCCACACTCACCTGTGTGTTTTGGGGATGTGCCTGCTTGGCTATTGCCAGACACAAACACAGATCCAGGCTCTTGCAGTGCTCTCCCACCCTTCCCACCACTGGGAGGGTGCTGGGAAAGGCACCAGAAAGCAGCACTGCCAGGACCCTTTTCCAGGGTGAAAGCTGCCCTTTCTGAGGACTCTGGTCATTGTCAGGGATCCTTGGTAAGTTTTTCCTTGTTAAGGATTCCCCTCCCCTCCCTTGCAGTGGGCGTTGTTTATATGGAGCATTTCAAGTCCCAGAGGAGCTGTGGGAGGACTTTCTTTTTCCGTTCTGCTACATGGCAGAGTCACAAATGAGCCTCGGCCAGATCCAGGAAGATCTGATTTCTCATTTAAAGGCATGAAATCATGAGGGTAGGGGAAGATGTCAAGCACAGTCTGGTGAGGGATGGCTGAGGGGAAGGGAGGTAGATCAGATCAGCCCCAGGGGATTGCTCTGCTCACCTGGCAGTGCCCATTCCCAAGGGGACATCACTGTGCTTGCTCAGCCAACATCCAGCCCCCGTATCCGACAGGGATGGCAGTTTATCCACAGCCTTGTGTCCTCCTGTCTTATCCCTCTGAGCTGAGGGGGTTGGTTATTCACAGCCTGCAAACACTCCCTGGCAGACTGGACCTGGTGGCTCCAGTCTCCACCTTCTTCCCAAAAAACTCAGCTCAGAACAAGACCGATTCTTCCGTCTGCCCAAAAATATCCCTGCGAGGCTCTTCCAGCTGCAGCAGCGTGGCTGGAACAGGGGATGGGATATCAGCAGCACTCCCTGTCCTGTGGCTAAAGATCCCTCACCTCCTCCCCACCCTCCCTCCAAACAGAACAGGATCTTAAGGGGCAGGAGGATGTTCTTTAACTGGAGATAAAGGTAACCCACTGGATCCCCCTGGCTCAGGTTTGCTCTCTGGCTGGTCTCCATTGCTTCTATCAGATTTAAACAAGCAAGGCTCCAAAATCCTGAATTAGTCAGAGCTACATCTCATGTGCTTTAGGAGCAAAGAGCAGTGCAGACCCTCCTGAAGCCCACCCTGAGGGACAGGTGATCCTGTCTCACTCTCTTCTCCCTCTCCTCCCCTCTCCTCTGCCTTGAGACCCTCACAGCACCTTTCCAGCACCCTATAGGTGAGGTCAGTGATTGAGGGGCAATTCCTGACCCAAATTTCCCCTGAACATTCCCAAACCCCCCCAGTTCCCAACCCCCCAGCACGACCCCCCCTCTCACAGCCTCTCCCTCCAGTTCACTTTCAATCCTGTCCTACGAAGGGAAACTCATTTTTCTTCCAGCCCAAGGAGTTCTGCCATTCTCAACTCCGTCCCGTTCTGGCACAAATCCCTCCTCAGATGTGGTCACACATATGGATTATATCCCATCTGTTTAAAGGTTTAAATGCCTAAAGCCTTAATGTTTGGATAATAGATGGATACGGTAGCTTTGTTATTCCGTAGTCAGAGGCTCGTTCTGCATTGAGCTCCCCAGCTCTGCAGCTTCTGAGCTCTCTGTATAATTGTGTGTAACCTTTAAATCAGAGCATTTAACCCCTTGATTTATGATCTTAAGCCCCATTATTCAGATGGCTTTAACTTTTAATATCTGAGGGAGTGCAGTAGGAGCCTTTCCAAAGCTCCTCCGTGGCACAGCTCAAGCATCTGGCTTTCTGATCTCCAACTGGAATAACTTCCAGCACGGAGGAAAAAGAACATTTTTTTTTATTTTAGTACCAGTGGCTTTTTTTTTTGGTGTATTTTATCCCTGTTTATAGTGATGCTTTCTTTTTTATTAATCTTTTTTTTCCATTCTGTACCTTAGCTAATTTCTTGCTCTTTTGTAGTGGTTCTGTCAGAGGGATTGAATTTTCCCTTTGAAGACCAAGTGTTTGGAAAAAGAGGGATGTGTCTGATGGGAAACAAGCTTGCTGAGACAGGAGCTGGAGCCTATCAGAGTGTGACCTGGTGCTTCTTGGTGGCACTCCCAGGCTCTGAAGGGACTTTACATTCCCTCCAGATAGGCACAAAATTTGGATTTATTGAGGGAAAATGCTTAACTTGTGTCCTTGCTGCTGGTGAGAAGAGAAACCTCGTCTTCCAGCCCCGTCACTTTGGTCCTTTCCCACTAAATCCACTTCAAAACCATATTTTTTTTGCAAAGCCATTTGAAAGACTTAATGGACTGTGATTTTTTCTCATTGTGGAAGAGCTGTAGTGAGGCTGAGAGTGACACTTAATAGTCTGTCGAGAAAAGATGTATAAAAACCCCCATCTAAGGGGTTTTTTTTAAGAGAACAGTGCTTTTGTTAGTCTGGGATTATTTCTGGCAGCATCACAAGCCGTACATTGGAGTGGTTCAGACTTTACTTACATAAAAACAGTTCTCTGGGTGTTTACATGAATGAATTGGTGGCTTTTCCCTTCTTCCCTCTCAGCCACCAGTGAGTATCTCCCTGGAAGGCTGTGCAGGGTGGATGAGGTGCCCAGTTTTAACCCATCTGTCCTGTGTAAATGTTTGTGCCAGCCCTGGCAGGGATGACATGACCCTCCCTGGTTCCTTTTCCCACAGCCATGTCCAAGTCTGCTGTGAAAATCTCTTCAGACCTGCTGTCAAACCCCCTGTGTGAGCAGGAGCCTGGGTTCCTGGAGATGGTCACAGCCTTTGACACGGCCATGAAGAGGATGGATTCCTTCAACCAGGAGAAGGTGAGCTGGCTTTGGATGGAGAAGGGGACACCAGGGTGTGCTGGTGGGGCAGAATCCCCCAGTGCTTTGGATTGGAAGGGACCTTAAAGCTCATCCCATCCCACCTTGGGTCATGGGCAGGGACACCTTCCACTATCTCAGGTTGTTCCAACCTGGCCTTGGACACTCCCAGGGATGGGGCAGCCACAGCTTCTCTGGGAATTCCATCCCAGCCCCTCTTTGCTTTCACAGGGAGGAATTTCTTCCCACTATCCCATCTAACCCTGTCCTATGGCAGGGAGGAGCCATTCCCCCTTATCCCAACACTCCATGAGTCCTTCCAGACAGATCCTCCTTCCCTTTTTGTCATCATCTCCAAGACTTTCCCCATACGAGTTTCTCTCTGATCTCACTTTTCTCACTCTGGTTGTGCTGGGAGTTTCAGCTCACCCTGAGCACAGGGGGGAAATTTGCTCCTTTTTGGTTAAAGGCCCTTTTACTGTGCCCAGAATCCCAAACCATCCCATGATGGGCTCTGTGCAAACCCATCCTTGTGCAGACTGGCTTTTCCAACCAACCTGATGTGCAGTCATCCCTTTTGCTTTCCACAGGTGAATCAGATCCAGAAGACAGTCATAGAGCCTTTGAAAAAGTAAGTACCAACATCATTTGTGTTTAAAATCCTGTGCTTTGGGGATGGGGATCATGGGGAGAGGTGGTGCCAGGCTGGAAATCAGCAGTGGGGGACAATCCCTGTTGTCACCTGTCCCTTAAGGAACACCAGAGGCCATGGAATCCTAGAACACCCTGAGCTGGAAGGGACCCACAAGGACAAGTAACACTGAAATGTGTTAAAGACCTCATCTGGTCTGTGTTTATGGGTTGGTTTCTACCCACACTTGGCCCCAGCAAAGGTGCAAAACCACCTGGGCGTCCTCCACAGACAGAGACATCCAGGGTGGGGAGAAACTGAGCAGAAGTTTCTTTCCTTTGGGTGTTTTTTAAAGAAAAAAAGAATAAAGTGAGAGTTCTTGCATGTTTGTAACTGAGACTTCCACGCAGGGAAGGAAGAGATGTTGCAGAGCCTTTGTAGCCAAAGGGGTGGGGAATACAGAGAGGAAAACACCCAAATTCCACAGTTTTGTCACCCTGGTCTCCTCCACAATTCCCACCTTTCCAGGGTCACAGGTTGTACCCTGAAACCTTTAAGGATAATTCAGCTCTCTCCTGAATACCCTCTGAAATCCTGAGATTTGCTGTTTTGTTACAAGAACAGAGCAAAGCGAGCAAAAAATAAAATGAAATTACTGTGATATGACAGTAAGTGTTGCAAATTGCTGAATAACAATTTTAGTTTAGGTTTGACACAAGGAGGGTTGTTGTGGTTTTGGTTTGGTTTTTTTTTTCCCTTAAGTTGTTGTTTCTGCCCAAATCTGAAAGTAAAATCTCCTGTATCACTTAGCACCTGAGGTTACAGCATGTTCCTGTCTGGAGAATGTTTGGTGACTCAAATTTTACCTTGGTCGTCTTTCCACAACCAGAAATTCTTGCTTATTTAAGGGTAAAAAATGAAGAAAGAAGGAAAGGAAAAGGAAAAAAAAAATCCCAGCCTTTTGCTGTGGAATTGTGTTGCTTATTATCTAGATTGTCCTCATGAAAGATACATTAACTTTTTCTTCCAGCATTCTGTTAAAATTGGAAGAACTTGTGTTTCTGAAATATTCTGGTTTTTTTCCCCCAGCTTGTGTTAGTTGAGGAAATGAAAGACAATCCCTTTCCCTGCAAACCTGCCTTGTGTTTGAAATCCTGGCGTGGTTAATTCAGGAGAATAAAGCCATTATTTAAAGTCTTGAAAGTCCATGGCCATGAAGATGCTCCAAGGGCTGGAGCCCCTCTGGAGCCAGGCTGGGAGAGCTGGGGAGGTTCACCTGGAGAAGAGAAGGATCCAGGGAGACCTCAGAGCCCCTTCCAGTTCCTGAAGGAGCTCCAGGAGAGCTGGAGAGGGACTGGGGACAAGGGATGGAGGGACAGGACAAGGGGAATGGCTTCCCAGTGCCAGAGGGCAGGGTTAGATGGGATATTGGGAAGAAATCCTTCCCAGTGAGGGTGGGGAGGTCCTGGATTTCCCAGAGGATGCCCCATCCCTGGAAGTGTCCAAGGCCAGGTTGGACAGGGCTTGGAGCAACCTGGGATAGTGGAAGATATCCCTGCCTGTGGAACTGGATGATCCCTAAGATCCATTCCCACCCAAACCTTTCCATGATCCCATGACACAGGACCATCAGTTCTCTGTCCAACCCTCACTTAAACACAGAGGTGTTTGCTCCAACATCCTGGCTGCTCTCCAGGCTTGGCAATTCTCTCCAATTTCCTACATTTCCATTGGCCTACAACATGATCTTTCCCCCCACCCTTTCCTGCCCTTTGGCACCTGCAAACCAGCCCTGGGTGCTCCTCTTAACCAGCTTATGTTTCATGCTGGGGGAGCTGCATCTCCACACCGAGCACAACCCCTGCCTTTCCCTCCCTCCTCCTCCCTTTGGAGGTGCATCCCTGGCCAGGAACATTTTTTAAGGAGCCCAAGGGTCCATTTCGAGGCTAATGAGATGCAGGAGAGAAGTGCAGAGTTTGCACCTCCCCTTGTCCTGCTGGCAAAGAAACCCCAGCGACATTTCTGGGATAAAAGTCCCAGATTAATGAAAGCTGCCTTGAGGAGCTCTTCTCATTTCCAGTTAGGTATTCCTTCCCCTCGCCCAGGCAGCTCTCCCAAGCCTCTCCCAAATTTGCTTTGACCTAGAAAAAAGGCTTTTTTTGCTCCGACAGCTGCACTTTATTACAACTTCACTGGTGGTCTTTTATAGTTTATTAGCCAGAGAAACAGATAAGTTTAATCCAGACAATTATCATTAGTGGTAATGGATTGTAATCAGAGGCACATGGGCTGTAAAATCTCCATTCAGTTGTCCAGGGATTGGAGTTTTCAGGCAAATATTGGGGAATTTGTTAAAGCATGTTGGAAAAAAGCAGTAGTAGGTTTAGAGGGAGGGGGGTGGAGGCTCGTATTGTTTAAATCCTTCTCCTTCTGGGGACGTAGGGTTATTCATAATTTGGCTTTCTGAGCCCCTTGGCTGGGAATTGCTCATTTCTTTTCAGGGAAGGAGCAAACTCCAGTGAGAATAGTGCATATTTCAGCCGGTGGGTTGGGCAGGGAACGGGGCAGGGCCAGGAGGGATCGGCTCCTCTTTGGGAGATGCCTGGGCAATTTCACACCAAATCAGCAGATTTGGGGCAAAGGGGAAAAAAACAGCTGGTTTTTCCTTCCCTCTCCCAGTTCTTCCCTCTGGCTTGGGTGAGCAGGGCAGGGGCAGGGGTGGGGGATGTTGTCTTAGTTCTGTGTGTTTTGTGTCCATATTTGTGTTGTGTGTCCATATTTAAGGAAGGAAGCAGCTTAAATAAGCCAGGTGGTTTGGAGAGCCACGGGATTTAATGCCTTTCACATCCAGAGCTGATTTCCAGGGCTGCAGGGTCTCAGTTGAAC
The DNA here is from genome assembly GCA_035584035.1 of Lepidocolaptes lacrymiger. Lineage (NCBI taxonomy): Eukaryota > Metazoa > Chordata > Aves > Passeriformes > Dendrocolaptidae > Lepidocolaptes > Lepidocolaptes lacrymiger. Next base: position 3,308,132 of record JAXCLP010000060.1, on the reverse strand, counting down.
AGCCTCTGTCTGAACCCCCCTGAGCAAGGGGGTGTTGTGGTCACCTGGCATGGCACCATCCCCTGGGCTCCAAGCATGGACCTGCTCCCAAAATTACAGAGGGTTTGGCCATGGGGATGTTGTGGTCACCCTGGCACAGTGTCATCCCCTTGGTCCTGCTCCCAAAATTACAGAGGGTTTGGCCATGGGGTTGTCATGATTACCCTGGCATGGCACCATCCCTTTTGTTGGTCCAATGCCCTGTTCCTGCAGCTGAAGCTGGAAAGGATCTGGCCATTGGAAATATCCTGGCCACCCTGGCGTGGTACCATCCCCTTGAGTCTGAGGATGATCCTGCTCCCAAAATTGGAGAGTCTTTGGCCATGAGGATGTCCTGGTCACCCTGGCACAGTATCAACCCCTTGGCTGGCACCTGGTCCTGCTCCCAAAGCTGGAGAGGGTTTGGCCATGGGAATGTTGTGGTCACTCTGGCATGGCACCATCCCCTTGAGTCTGAGGATGATCCTGCTCCCAAAATTGGAGAGTCTTTGGCCATGGGCATGCCCTGGTCACCCTGGCTTTGGCAGGGGTGACACAGAGGGTGCTGCCACCACCCAGGGGTGTCTCTCAGCCCCATGGCACATCCCAGGAGCCGTTTGCAGCAGATTGATCCAGAAACTCAATGAGATCTGCGAGTCAGCACACCCTGCAGTGAGGGGATCACCCACCTCATCCTCTGCCATCACCCCACCATTCCCCTAAACCCCCCAAAGAGCCTTTCCTGCTGATGAGCAGCTCCAGGGGTGCGCAGCGGAAGCAGGAAAAGCTGCTTTCATGTCCTTAGCGAGCCCCTAATGAGGATTTGGAGGCCAAGCAGCCACATGGCCCCTAATCCTGCCCGTGCCCCTCGGTCCTGGGCCCCTTCCCCAGGGCAGGGAAGGGCTGGGTTTGATTTCCCCCCTTCCTGGTGGGTGGACGGACGTGTGGGCACGGGCTGAGGAATGGCAGGAATGCCCTGAGCTGTGCTGGTGCCTCTCCCAGATTTCCCATCGTGTTCTTTTGCATCTGGTGCCTCCCAGGTCTGTTATTCCTTTTTTTTTTTTCCTATCCAACACCAGCCCTTTTCCTTTTGATTTCATCATCCCTAAAATAATGCCATAGGGGAGATCCACCTGTGTGCCAGCCCAGTCCAGCTCAGAGGCTGCCAGTGGGAGTGTTTGAGACACTTGGAAATGGGGAGAAATAAAGGTTTTTACCCCTGTTTTCCCCCGTGCCAAAGGCCTAGCACCTCATTCCCACTGCTGGCATTAAAAATGGGCTGAGAGAAGCCGTGGGAGGAGGATTTGGGATGGAGAGGGCAAGGAGAACTGCAAGTAGAGAGGTGATGGGATGTTCCCACTCCTCCAGCATCCCCACCATCCCCATCCAGCAAAGAGAAGGGAGGAAGTTTTCAATTTTCAAGCCCCCCACTTGTCAGCTGGGCTGCCAAACAAAGGGATCCAGCAGGGCTGGGAATCCTGGGGACACTTTTATCTCCCGTGGCAGCGTCTCTCCAGCCCCATCCTTTAATTACAGGAAGCTGAAGGGATGCTGGTGTGGAAACAAGGTGGCAACGTGATTTATAATTCAGAGGACGGGGTGATTTAGATGTTTTCCCAGGAATAACCTGTCATCCTAAGAGGAGTTCACGGGCAGGTTCCCCCTCTCCCCCCGAAGCAGCAGGGGGATAGGAATTTGTATTTTCTTTTCGTTATCCCTGCGTATCTCCCCTCACCTGCTCCTCTTAAGCTGCCTGGGCTGTAATCCCCTCTCAGCAGCCTTCCCTAAAAAGTGACAGGGAACAACAGCAGCTTATTCCACAAGCTGCTTTCGTGGCGGGGGCTCTAATACCCCGTGCTGCTGGTTTACCTTCACTCCACCGCCATTCCCACCAAAATTTATTGAAATCAGCTTGGATTTTCTTTGTTTTGTGTCAAAAAAAATTAGAAGTGGGGTAGCAGAGGGTGGTGGTGAGGATTTGGGGTTGGTTATGGCTGTCAGACCCCCTTATTCCCTATGGAAGCAGGGGCTGGGAGGAGCACAGGGAGGAGGGCAGTGCTGGGATTATTGATAAAATGAGATATTAGGAGGGTTTTTTGAATGGAAAGGGTTGTTGGAAGAGGCTGCCCAGGGCAGTGGTGGAGTCCCCATCCTTAGAGGTGTTCAAAAAACATGTGGTTGTGGCACTTGGGGACATGGTTTAGTGGTGAACCTGGTGGTTGGACTTGATCTTAAAGGTCTTTTCCAACCTTAATGATTCCATGATTCTGTGATAAATTCCCACATCTGCTCCAGGGTTTTCACTTGTGCATCTGGCTCTGATGGGAATTGTTGCCCTTGCTCCCAGCTCCTTTCCCTGGCTCCCTAAAATTCTGGGTGTAGTTGCTCAGACTCCACTTCCAGAGGGGCTGATGCTGTTTGGGTGTTGCTCCCTTCCCATGGCACTTCCCATGGTCCTTGTCCCTTCTGTGCTGCCAGGAGGGGTCACACTGCTCAGCCAGAGGCTTTGGGAAACGTCTTTGATCCCCGTGGGGTTGTTCTTGGAGGGGCTTGGATGTGCCTGTGGATGGCAGGAGCTCTGCAGGCGCCTTTGTGCCTTTGCAGCATTTGTAAATAACATGCATGAGATGGTTGTGAAGACTCGGGGCCGACATGTGAAGTTATGAAGTCGTCGGAATAACTTGGCACTGGCACCAGCCTGTTTCTCCCTCTCACCCTGCACGGGTGGTCACCACCCCTGGCACTCCACTTGGGATCAGGTTTCTGTCCACACAGGGAGAAAAAGCTGTCTGGGCAGGGCTTCAGCGTGGGCAACAAACCCTCTCTGTGTGAAGCCCAGGGAATTGCAGAGCTGTGGAGTTCACGGGGGGTTTGGATGGAGAGATTCCTTCAGGATCCAGAGGCAGCTTTGCCTCAACCCACAGCACTCCAAGGAAGGAGCATCCTCCCCTGCTGGGGCTGAGCTGATCCTGCGTGAAAATTAAGCCAGGTGGCTTGGCTGGCACAGGGAGAGCTTGGTGGGCATGGGAAAAGCTTGGCTGGTATGGGAAAAGCTTGGCTGGCACGTTGGTGGGATCCAGAGGAGCCACAAGTGACCTAATCCTTCCTGCTGGCCCTGGAGGTGAAGGACCACCATGCTGAGACAACTTCAGGCAGTGATAGGACAAGGGGGAATGGGTTTAAACTAGAAAAGAGAGACTTAAATTAGATATTGGGAGGAAATCCTTCCCTGTGAGGGTGGGCAGGCCCTGGCACAGGGTGCCCAGAGAAGCTGTGGCTGCCCCATCCCTGGAAGTGCCCAAGGCCATGTAGGACAAGGCTTGGAGCCACCTGGTCTAGGGGAAGAGATGATTTAAGGTCCCTTCCAACCCAACCCATGATTTCCAAGAGTGCAGGCTGTGGATCCTGGGAGCTGAGCCCCCCCTTCCCTCTGAAATGCAGCATATAATCTATGCATTAAAAGTCCTTGGGAAACAGGGGTAGCTGTGCCTACACAGTTACAGCCTCTTCAGATCCAGCCCTGTGGATATTTTTTAAAGCACTGCCAGAGCACTGTCCCTCCATTTCAGGCTGCGAAATTGCACCGAGTTGATACTGGGGATAAAAAGGGGGGGAAAAAATCATCGAAATCGAGCCTTTTTTGCTTTCTAAAAACCAGATTTGACTTCAAAGTAAATGGAAACTGATTGTGTTCTGTGTCCTCACTCGCTGCCTTCCCGAGCCAAAGGGTTTGCTCCTCCTTGCACAGTGGGTTTGGATGTGTGTGGATTCTCTGGTGTCTCGTGGCTCTGTCAATGCAGGAGCCCCATGGAAGTGCCAGGGAAAGGCTGGACCATCAGGAAAACACCACTAAAAGCTGGTTTGAGGAACCAGCACAAGGCTTGGTGGTTTGGAGACGTCTCAGTAAGAGTTTTCCAAGGGCTGATGTGATGGCCGCATCCAGGGCACGCTCAGGGCTTGGTGCACAGGTAGGAAGGGAGGATTTCCCACTTCAGGCCATCTCCTCTGACATTCCCATGCCTGGATCCTCGCTGTGGAGGAGGAGCTTGTGGTGGAGGAGCAGCTCAGCTCTCCCTTGTGGTCTTTATTCCATGCTCCAGCCTCGCTCTAGGTCCAAGGTTGTGTCATTACCAAACCTCCCTTATCAGGGATGGAACATAAAATAAAGCCAAGAGAGCCCCTGGCCTGGTGGGCCCCATCCTGTCCATCATGAATAACTGGGAGGAATTCCTGCTGGAGAGGATGGAGCTGCTGACATCAAGCCAAAAAAACATCCCTGTTGAGGAGACCTGGTTTAAAACCAGCCCTGGAAGTGTTCCAGGCCAGGTTGGACAGGGCTTGGAGCCTCCTGGTCTTGTGGAACATGTCCCTGCCCATGGGATTGGGACTAGGTGGTCCCTAAAGTCCTTTGCAACCCAAACCAACCCATGATTCCATGAAACCAAACCATTGCTCTGTGAGACCTCTCAACCTGCCCACCCCTTCCCATCCTCCGTGCCCTCCTTCCCTCCCGTCCCTGTTCCCCTAACCCCTCTCCCAGCGTGTTTATGGACTTCATAAAGAGGTAGGAGATATTTTAGCAGCCCAGGAGCTGGTGAGGCCATGCCTGGAGCCCGGTGCATCCAGGACATGTCACCCATTTAAATATAATGGGACCGTGTGGGACGGTGCCCATAAAAAGCAATGTCAGGGCAGAGCATCTGATCCTCCCTGGGCAGCTGGAAAAGCTCCCTGATGACTTTTCCAGGTTGTTCCTCGTGCCACAGCCCCAGCCTGTCGCAACAGTGTGGGTCAGAGGGAGAATATCAGGGGATAAATATATATTTATGTGTATTTGTTCTGTGCCAAGCACGAGAGCCTTGGGGGATGTGCAGGGACCGGTCGGGATGGGAGAATCACATCCCTGTTCAGCATCTCAGCGAGGGATGCTCCACACAAACACAAATATTCCCATTTCTCCCTCTCCCCTGGCATTTGCCCTTTGCAATCTGAGGCTCAGGGACAGAAGTTTTCCCTCAGCACCCACCAGTCCAGCACATCAGCACCCTCTGGAGCGAGCACGGCAGCAGAAAATGGGATTTTAATAGGGGGTGGAGCGGCTGGGAACACCCGTGGATTGGGTTGAACCCTGGATTTAGGTCACATCTAAAGCAAATGACACTCATCAAGTGATGTTTGTGTCTTGTCTTTTTGTTAATGTGCCCCCCAGTCACTTTACATATATATTTTTTTCAGTTTAAAGAGGTGGAAAAGCTGTTTGTTCCCTCTTGGAAGTCAAATCCATCCCCAGGCTGTTCAGATATATTTTTCACCACCAATTCCTGGCTTTGACCCCCCCAGATCACTCTACAAATTATGAATATTAAATTAATATCTCCAGAGGGAGCATCACCCATTTGATATGAACCCAGCCCTTGTATCCAGTGTAATTTGATTTACTGGAATTTGGGAGACAAGAGCAAAGCTCCAGTTCCTGCTTTTCCCTTTTCTGTCACATTCAAAAATATTCTCTCTCGTCTCCACCATCAGATGTTCATGTTTCCTCAATTTGTAACACATTTTAATAATATGAATCTTCCCCTAGCCTGGATAATTGTTGGATGCTGTTAATCCTTCTGGGGAAGGGTCAGAGCTCCTCTTCAGTTGGGTTTGCAGCCCCAAAATTGCCAAAAATAGCAGAAAATTTGCCCTCTAAAAATCAAAAAATTAACAACAAAATTTTTAAAAAATGCCAAAAAAGCAAATTAACAAAAAGGGCAAAAAAATAACAAAATAAAGAGGCAAAAATTGCTGTACTTAATATTTATTTTGCAGTTCATTTTTATTTTTCCTGGTCTTTTAATCCAACTTCTCTGCCTGTTCGTTCCACTTCCAAAGACTGGGGAACCACCACACTAATTAAATATATTCTCTGGTCATCAAAGACTCCTGGGATGGTTTGGGTTTCCCTGCTAGGCCAGTGGTTCCCTGGAGTGCTTCATCCATCCAAAATATCCCATTCCAACCCTTTCCCATCCTTTTCCCAGGTTCAGCAGTGTCTTCCCCAGCCTCAACATGGCAGTGAAGAGGAGGGAACAGACACTCCAGGACTACAAACGTCTCCAATCCAAGGTGGAAAAATATGAGGAGAAGGAGAGGACTGGCCCTGTCCTGGCCAAGCTGCACCAGGTACTGAGATATTCCCAGAGAATTCCCAGAAAAACTTGGGAAGAGCTTTTCTCTTGGCATCCAACATCCACGAGATACAGCGTTTTGGAAGGGTGTCTTTTATCCTTGGAAAAATCCCATTTTGGTGGGATTTTAAAGTGTTCAATGAAGGGAAGGAGCCACTCACTTTTCCAAGATGAATATTTTCCAACAGTAAATGGGATCAAAGCCCCAGGAGGTGGGGATGCTCAGGGGGGTTCCCCCCGACCTCCACATCTGGGTGAGCAGCTGGAGGGGAAAAAGGGACAAGATCAGAGCATTCCCCAGCTTTGTGTTTGCCACCTGTTCCCAAAATTCGTCTTGGAAAATTGCACTAATTGGTTAACAGGAAGTTGTGCCAGCTTTCTTTTCTCTCTCCCAAATTTTAGAGGATTCGTGATTAGGGTTTTGGGCTTTTTTTTTAATTAAATCTTCCCCAGCGTTTCTCCCCAAATCTGTGGCTCCGACAGCACGTGGCCTGATCCTCGAAGGAACAATTGAGTCCCAGCCTCAAAGAAAATGTGTTTTTCTGATGAGTTTCCCCCAAAAAAATGAAGTTCTGTGTTTAAGAACTGCCTGAACAAAAGACACCTCTGATTTAACAGTAAGCAGCTTATTTTGCTCAGCCTCGGAGACTAAAGCTGGGGCTGCAAAAGTGGGAATGCTTTTGTCCTGGTGATTAAGCAGGTTTTAGTTATTTAATGTATTTTTTCCCCCTTAATGAACTTCTGATCTAATTCCCCCCCTAAAAAAAAGCTGAACTTAACACTGCATGAGTTTAAACACCTGTGGGAGGAAGCCTCAAGCAATCCCAAACGGGGTATCCAAGAGGTTCAGATTTGATGGGAAATGGCCTTGTCTCATCCAGGTATTTAATTATGGAGCTCTGAATTTAATTAGTTATTTACTCCAGGTTTTCCCCTCTCTCTGAGCTCCATCCCGGGAGTTTCACCACTCATGGCTTTGCTCCTTTGCCCCTCAGACCAGGAGGGTTTGAGGCTTTGCCAGCCTGGAGCTCTGTCCATGCCATCCCCCTGGCATTCTGTGGCTGGGCTCGGATCTCCTGCCCCCCCCTCCCGATGGAATGGCACTGGGATTAAGTGGCAGACTTGAACTGGTCTAGTATTTCACAGCCCACCCCCTCCTGCCCTTTTCCACACCATCCCTGAGACATTTCCCTTCCTCCCCACGCTTCTGTTTAAAGGAGCCAGTTGGACACGCTGAGCTGAAGGTCACGGGCAAAAGGGGTGGTGGGGACAGGATCCTGGGGAGATGGTCCTGGGAATCACAGGGAGAGGGGACATGGACATGGCCAGGGGTGTTCTCCAGCCTGACTGAGCTTTGGGGCTGGCTTTTGTCCATGTTTTTCCTAAGGCAAGAAGACCACCTGTCTTGGAGCCTCTCTGGGTGTCCTGTGGCTTTCCAGGGTCAGAGCTTGGTTCCCACCAGGATCCATTGGATGGTCACTTGGGTCCCACCAGGTTCTGTTATTCCATTAACTGGTCACTTGTTTCCCACCCGGTTCCATTAACTGGTCATTTTGATCCCACTGGACTCTGTTGGATTGTCCCATGGTTCTCACCAGGTCCCATCAGCTGATCAGTCCCACCAGGTTCCACTAACTGGTCATTTGATCTCACCAGGCTCTGCTGGATGATCCCATGGGTCCTACCAGACTCCAGTGGATGATCCCATGGATCCCACCAGTCTCCACTGTCTGTCACTGGTTGCCTTCAGGTCAAAGCAGAGCATTCTGCTGTCCTGGGCTGGCCTCTTTGAAGGTATTCCCACAGGAATTTTCCCAGGTGCCTGATCCCCACCCTCTCCTCTCCCAGGCCCGGGAAGAGCTGCGCCCAGTGAAGGAGGACTTTGAAGCCAAAAACAAGCAGCTCCTGGAGGAAATGCCCAAATTTTACAGCAGCCGCATCGATTACTTCAAGCCCAGCTTTGAGTCGCTGGTCCGGGCACAGGTGAGAGGCTGATCCTGCCTGCTGGGCACTGCCAGGGGGGCATCCTTTGCTGGGAATCCTCCTGCTGGGCACTGCCAGGGGGGGATCCTTTGCTGGGAATCCTCCTGGAGAGCACCCAGGGGGGAATTCCTCTTGGAGCAAGGTGCTTTCTTGCAGCAATCCTCTGCTGTGCCTCCAGGGATTCCATCACCCCGGTGGGAGGGCACGGGGAGTGGTGGGATGGCAGGTGGGAGGTGAGATGGACCTTGGCCTGGCACAGGTACCTGTGGTGCTGCAGTGCTGGATAGAAAGAACAGCTGGAGGGGTATTTTATATGGATCTGGGACACTCCTGGTACATCCATCACATCCTGTCCCACAGTTCCAGCCCTGACTGTACGTTATCCCCTGGATTCTGATGGCTTTATCCACCTTGAATTTGGAGCCCTGAGCTCTGGGTTGGATCTTGTTTGAGGTGATGAGACACTCAGGGCTCATCTGAAGGTCTCTTGTGGCTCCTGGTGAGCAGAGAGGAGGCTCCTGGGATGTCTCCACACCAAGGATTTGCAGGAAGGGGTGGCCTAAATAACCCACAGCTTTCATTTCCATCCTCCAGCCTCCTTCAGGGACTTGCTTCTGCTCCTCCCTCTCCTTCTTTCCCCCTTTGCCCCTCTCCTTAGGCTGGAGAGGGGACAGGGTTGGGATCTAATCAAGCTTTGAACCTCTGGCACCTCCTGCCCTGCATCACAGGGTGGTCCAGCACTGAAGGGAGGATGAAACCCCCTCTCTGCTCCCGCCGTGGGCGTTTCCCTGCGGTATTTTTGGGAAGGGAGCGGCTGCAGGGCCAGGGGGGCAGGGGGGGCTGCCGGGAGCACGTGATCCATCTCACCTCCAACTTGGGGGGGCCTCTCCCCGGAGCTGCCAGCGAGTTGTCTGCAGGCTGATTCACCTACCAGATGGTGCCGATGCTCCCTGCGCCGCAGGGTGGGTGCTGGGGATGCTGTTCCTGCTGTTCCCTTAGCAATGGGCTCCCTGTTCCAGCCCGGCACAGCCGGAATGGCCACAATTCCCAGAGCCAGCAGGATCCCTCTGGCCCCATCCCCCTGCAGAGCCTCTCCAGACCTTGGAACCTGGATGTTCTCTCCATCTCCAGGTGTTTCATCCTCAGAAAGCAGCTTTGCCCCTCTGGCTTTGACCATCTTCCATTTCTGTCCCAAATCCCTGTGAGTTTGGGGCCAAAGCACGTTGGGATGGACGTGCTCGGAGCACCCCGAGATGCAAGCAGGGACCAGCAGGGTGTCACTGCTGGGGCTGTTTGTAAGACTCTCCATTCATATCCCTCTTCCTCCTTGGGAATCCTCTGTTTTCTTTCCCAGCCATCTGCCCTGCCTCTCTTCAGGTGAGGAATTTCTTAGGAAAGGCGGGCGAAAATCCCGTTTTTAATACCCAAAAAAAGGCAGCGTCACAACAAAGCTGATGCATCTCCCGTAGGCTGGACTAGAGCTGGTCCCAGATGGATGCAGCTCACATCCCTCCCTCCCTCCCTGCCAGCCTCCATGGGAGCCTCATCCCTCTCCCCCTGCACCCTTCCACCCCCGGGGAGGGAATGCCAGGAGGAGAGCTCAGAATGTTTGTGCCAGGGTTGAGCTCAGGCTGTGTGTCCCCCCTCTGGTTCAGGAGCCCTGGGAAGTATTTTCCCATGGAGGGGGCTGAAATGAAAAGGAGAAGATAAGTGAGTTGCCCAGGGTAATGAGTCAGTGGCGAGCCAGGAATAGCACCCAGAGCCCTGACTCACCCCAGCAGCTGCTCACCTGCAGGCACCTGGCTGGGAAGGGCAGCCCTGGGGATGCCAGAGGGATGCCAGGAGCATCCCCTTCCCAGGTGAGAGCTGGCACGGGAATGTTGCCCAGCCAGCCCCATTCACCCCGGGTTTCTCTCCCTGCCTGCCTCCCTGAGCTGGTTGAGCCTCTCAGGGGGGTTGTGTTCCTCGATGGAATTTCTATTTTCAGCCTCTTCCGTGGGTACCTTTCTAGGAGTGATGGTTGGGATGGGGCTGGAGGTGCATCCCTCAAGGGAAACCATGGATGGAGGGAGGCTGGGACCAGCTGGCACCTTGCTAGTGGCCATGACTTTGGGGCTGCTTGTCCCTGGGTCAAACCTTCCATCCAAAGGCAAAACCACGTAGTTTCCCCTATTTTTTGGCCCTGGAGAAACAGGGTTAAAGCGAGACAAGTGCGTGACGGCGAGCTGGGAAAGCACCAGCTGTTTCCTCCGTGCCATGGCCAAGGAAAAGGACCCTGCTCCAGACCCAGCTCCATGGCTTTGACCCAAGGAGACCCTCCAAGGCCTCCTCTCTGGGCGGTTGAGTTCCCATGGCACAGCCTGGCCGTGCTCCCGGTGCCGGGTGTCTCCTGACGCCGTGACATGTCCCGAGCTCGCAGGGCTGTAACATTCAACTCCAAATTCTTCCCTCCACCCACGTGCCCGGGCCAAGCCAAGGCAGGCAAATATTTCCCTGGCTGGGGGCTTTGAAGTGGCCACATGGAGATGAAAGGGGGAGATTTCGGAGCTTCTCGCTGGTGTGAGGCGTGAACAAACTTCCTTCCCGCCTTGGGCTTTTATTTTCCAGCTAGAAAAGCTGATATTCCTCTGGTTTTGAATGAGATGAGGGAAAAGATGGGGCTGGCAGGCTGTGGGGATGGGAGAGCCCGGCCCTGGCAGTGACCCCGGGTTTGTTTTGGGTAGGGCTGACCCAAACACAGGCGGGCAGTGCCCGGCTGGGCCATTGTGAGCGGGACCTATAGAAAATCCATGGAACACCGTGTCCCCAAACAGAATTAGTTCAAGACAGGTGGACTCGGGGCCGTTGGCTCGGGCTCAAAGGCGAGTTGGAGATGGGATTTGATGGGATGGGGACGGAGCATATGGTATCCATAGCTGGAAAAGTACTGGGCTGGCAGGAGCAGGTAGGGCAGGGGGAGCTGCCTGTGGAGCCACGGGGTCACCCACTGTCACTGCCATCACTCTGGAGGGCATCTCCTCCCTGGGACCCCCGTGGAGGCAGGGATGGTTTCACTCATATTCCAGTGGGAGCAAAGCAGGGGGGGATCAATGCCAGTGGGACATTGTTGATGCAGCTCAGGAGACTCAACTGACAGTGCCCCTGGTGACTCCCTACTGGTTTGGCACTGGGGCCTACTGGGGGAGAGGAGCATCCCCAAGGACACCCCCCAAGCCCTGGGGACACGGTGTGTCCCTGGGAAGGGTGGCTGTGGGATGTGGGTGGTGGGTGAGCAGCACCAAAGAGTTTGCTCTGCTTTGCCCCTTCAATCCGTGTGGATTGTGGGGGACAATCCTGGGGGACAATCCTGGGGAACAATCCTGAGGGAAATTTTGGGGGGCAGTCCTGGGGGACAACCCTTGGGATTAGTCTTGAAGGGCAATTCTGAGGACAGTCCTGGGGGATGGGGGGCAATCCTGAAGGTTAATCTTGGGGGACGATTCTGAGGACAATGGGACAATGCCAGGGGAAGTCCTGGAGGCAATTCTGGGGCCAGTCCTGGTGGGGGAACAACCCTGGAGGTGGAAATGTTGGGATCAACCCTGGGGAGCATCATCTGGCTCCGGCCCTGCCACCCTGGTGAGATCCATTCCAATGTGCCGGCGCCTTTTCCGTGCTGGAATTGGCAGTGCCACTGGGCCATATGTGACTGAACAGAGCCCAGCTGACTCCAGGCTGGGGACAAGGGACACAGGGGGCTGCTCAAGAGCTCCAGCACCCGCTTGGCATCCCTCCAGCCTGGATCTGTGCTCGCCCATGGCACTGCTGAGGGATATCGGTGGTGATGGGTGTTCTCGGCATCTCTTGCTCATGAGAGACTTTTTTGGGGTCATCTGTCTGTGGGGCTGTGGTTTGGGGGGGTGAAGGGATTTTGGGGGGCTCCTGCCAGCTCAGCCCTGCAGAGGGTTCTTTAGTCACTGTGTAAATAAGCATTGCTGTGACTCACGTGGGTCCTGCTGTGTGGGGAGCCCCGACCCCAGAGCAGCCCCCAGACCCCCAGGAGGGACCGACCCAGGGAGGGGGTGCAGGCAGCCAGCACAGGCCTGGGGGGCCCAACATCCCCCCTTGGGTCTGCCCAAAATCAGCATCCTTTCGAGCAGGATTAGGGGAGCTGGTCTCCATGGAGACCGTGTGTGTCTCCGCACTGGTGCTGCTGGAGATGCTGGGGCTGCGCTTGGGCCCCTCTGGGAAACGGGGGCAACACTGCCCATCCTGCCCTGGTGGAGGTGGGGGGGATGCCCGGGGTGGGATCCCACATCTCCTGAAGGGCTGGGGGGTCCTGCAGTGCCAGGGGGTCCCACAGGCAAGGCTGGGGGTCCTGCAGTGCCAGGGGGTCCCACAGGCAAGGCTGGGGGTCCTGCAGTGCCAGGGGGTCCCACAGGCAGGGCTGGGGGTCCTGCAGTGCCAGGGGGTCCCACAGGCAAGGCTGGGGGTCCTGCAATGCCAGGGGGGTCCCACAAGCAGGGCTGGGGGTCCTGCAGTGCCAGGGGGTCCCACAGGCAGGGCTGGGGGTCCCGTGGCACCCATAGGTCCTGCAGCACCAGGGGGTCCCCAAGGCAGCTCTGGGGGTCCCACAGGCAGGGCTGGGGGTCCCGTGGCTCCCATAGGTCCTGCAGCACCGGGGTGTCCCCAAGGCAGCTCTGGGGGTCCCCAAGGCAGCTCTGGGGGTCCCGTGGCTCCCATAGGTCCTGCAGCACCGGGGGGTCCCCAAGGCAGCTCTGGGGGTCCCACAGGCAGGGCTGGGGATCGCGTGGCACCCATAGGTCCTGCAGCACCGGGGAGTCCCCAAGGCAGTTCTGGGGGTCCCACAGCACTGAGGGTCCTGCAGTGCCAGGGGTCCCACGACACCCGTGGAGCGGGGGGTCCCACGGCGCCGGGGGTCCCGCAGGCAGGGCTGTGTGCCCCCCTCCCCTCCTCGGAGCCCCCTCCCAAGCAGCCAACCCTCTGCCATCTGCCTGCGCTGACCCACCGGCTCCCGCTCCGGGGAAGCGCTGCTCGCTGCCGGAGATAATTGGCGGTGCTAATTAGCACGTTATTAAAACACCCCTCCTCCTCCTCCTCGTCCTCCCCGTGCATCTCGGCAGGGCACGGCGCTGTCGGGCCTACCCCTCCCCGTGCCCACCGTGCCCACCTCGCCGTGCCCATCCCGGCAGGTGGCTGGTGCCGGTGACACCGGGGGACAAACGAGGGGACAACAAAGGAGGGCGGGCGGGTGGCGGTGGCAGCGCCGCACGCGCCGCTCCCAGATGGGAAGCGAAGCGGGAGAAGGGCAGCGTGTTATTAAAACGTGTTGAGTTGTAATAATCCAAGGGGGTGGCATCGCCACATGGGAGGGAGCTATTTTAGACACAAACGCTCCGCCGAGGGGCTCTCGAGGGCACCCGCAGGGGGTGGGCACCCCCCAAGCCTCCCCTCCCTCCGCCCCCAATCCCGCTTTTCCAACAGGTTGTCTATTACACGGAGATGCACAAGATTTTTGGGGACCTGACGGCGCAGATCGACCGGCCCGGGCTGAGCGATGAGCAGCGGGAGAGGGAGAACGATGCCAAGCTGAGCGAGCTGCGGGCACTCTCCATCGTGGCTGACGACTGAGGAGGGGGTGATGGGGCTGGGAATTCCGCCCCTCAACCCCGGCTCCGATCCCAGGGATGGACACAGGGGGCTGGAATGCTCCCTTGGATCTGCAATCCTGCCCGGACAAGGGGTGGGGGGCACAGCGGGGCTCCCACTGCCCGTGTCTGGCTTAATTTTGCCTCCCCCACTGATGGGTTTTGCCTTAATTTGGAGGGTGTGGTGGAGCAGGGAAGGCAAGTGTCCCACACAGATGAAGATGGGAATGGGATGGGGGCTCCTGGCCTTTCCTACCCACTCCTAGATGAGACCCCCCAACTCCTGCCCCTTCATTTTGTGCCTTAGGAGCCCCAAAAAGGAGGATCAAATCACTCAAATTTTGAGGCGCTGAGAGGGTGATGGATCCCGTGCCGAGCATCCTTCCTTCATTACACAGGGATGGCACAGAGTGCCTCTCCCCCCACAGCCGGGGGGTGCCCACGGAGGGGGACTGGCAGCCCAGACCCCAGGGCAGAGCCGGGTGGAGGGATCCAACCCAGCCAGGAGCAAATCCAAGGAAAACTGGAGGGGGCTGCAGCCCCTCTTCGGTGTCCGGGGGAGGGCGCAGGGACTCCCTCCCTCCGCTCTTCTGCAATAAAGTTTTTGGGAGCGCAGCGCCGGCCGGGCCCGTGTCGCTGTGGGTGCCCATATGGCCCCGTGTCCTCGGGCCGCTGTCGCCATCTGCCGCCGCCTGCTCGCCACTACCGGGGGGACACACGGGGGGGACTCGGGGGTGTCACCCAGGGAAGGTCCTGGGGGGCTGGAAGGGGTGGGAGGGAAAAAACGGGGATTGAACATCCCCCCGAGGAGGCGCGGAAAGGAAGCGGCGTCAGCAAAGCACGAGTTTTGCAGTAAAATACAGGGAATTTGGTGCTTTCCAGAGGCCACAGGAGGCCTGTGATGTCCTGGGATGAGGGGCTGGAAGCCCACCGTGGTGGGTTGCTGGTGGAGGTAACGAGGGTCCCTTCTCTGCCTCGGGATGGCAGGAGGCTTCCC
>JAXCLP010000060.1:3228173-3293213 GCA_035584035.1 Lepidocolaptes lacrymiger | reverse complement strand
TGGAAGCCCACCGTGGTGGGTTGCTGGTGGAGGTAACGAGGGTCCCTTCTCTGCCTCGGGATGGCAGGAGGCTTCCCGCTCCTCCAGGTGAGGGCACACGGCTCCAGACTTCAGGAAAAGCACCACCACCACCTCTTCCCACCAGGATCCAGCAAACCAGACCCTGCACAGGACAGGGAACAAGTCAGGGGTGTCCTGGGAGAGCAGCAGAAAACGGGGGGTTGGAGCCTCATCCCTAAAAAGAGAGTTAAAGCCTCATCCCTAACCCCAAAACTTCCCATCCCTAAACCCAAAACTTCCCATTCCCAGCTGGAGCAAAGGGAATGGGACACAGCCCTGGCAGGCCATGGGAATGCTGGTGGTTGTGCCCAGCAAGGATGTTTGGAGGGACACAGTGAGGCCCCCCCTGAGAGCATCCCGTGCCACATCCCATGCCAAGGCTCCTCCCCAGCTCCCAGCAGGGAGAACTTCATCCCTCCCTCTCCCCTCGGCTGTTCCTTCCCGACTGCATCACATGCTGAGCCAGGTTTAAGCAAAATAAACCCCGTTGCCACGGTTACCCAGGGCAGGAATGCTAAATATATATATTCTATATATTTATATATATATTTAACTGCCACACATGAGCAGGGGCACCTTCTCCTGTGGGATCTGAGCCCTGCAGATCTCAGGATGGCCCCCAAGCAGGTAAAAGTCCATGGCTGTCTCTCCATGGCCTGGAAGTGTTGATTCCTCTCTGGATTCAGGGCTCACCTGAGCCCACCTGGTGGCTTTGTGTCACTGTGTCACCCTGTGCAGGACAGTGAGACTTCCCCATCCACCTCATCATCCCACTCCATCCAGAGCATCCACACAACAAATCCCAGCTGCTCCCAGACTGTGCCATCAGCTCCTCCTGCACCCTGGAGAGGGATCTCACCCTTGGAAAGCTTAACCTGAGTGTTCCCACCAGGGATTCTCACTGCGTCGTCTCTGCATTGGCTGGGGTGGAGAATTCCATCTTTTATAGTAAAAAGTGGATAATTACCGGGTTTTGCACCACCCACAAGATCTCAGCGTTAATAGGGAGAGCTGGCAGGAAGGGAGAATTAACTCTACGATGTGGGAATGTTCTCAGCCTTGGCTGAGTGAGACAGTGAGTGAGGGACATCAGCTCCCAGACCTCCAGAAGCAGAGGGGAGGGATGCACTGCTCCAGGATGATCCACGTGAGTAGGGACAATGTTAAGATGGGGCCACCCCTTTCCTTCCCATCAGTTGCTCCCAGTGAGCCCAGTTGCATTCCAGCATCCCAAATGTCCCTCTTCCTCCCCAAAGTCCCTGATCCCCTTCGGGACAAAAATCCCAAGGGACAGGGACGGGTTTTGCAGATGCCATCCCACCAGCTGTCCAGCAGCACCAATCCCAAGGGTTTTCCCCCCAAAACTGGCTGAATTAACCCTTGCAAGGACACCAGCACACACCTGGGTCCACACCTTGATTTTCTTGGTGAGGTGTTTGGGAGCTTTCCCTTATTCCAGGTGATCCAGAGGCAGTGGGTTGGAAGGGAGAGGCTCAGCCCTCCTTCTCCTCCTCCTCCTCACCCGGGTCCTGGAAGGAGAATTAGCATCAAACTGGACCAGCCTCAGCATCCTTGGGATCAGCCAGCAGGATGCAGACCCGGGGCCCCCAGGTGAGGGGGAAGGTTTCCAGCCAGCCCAGCTGGAGGTGGCAGAGGAGCAGCAGGGGAGGGCAGTGCCCAGATGCCCATCCTGCCACAGATCCAGCCCATCCCTGTCCTTTTCCCACTCCCGAGTCTCTCCTGCTGTTCCTCCTCACCCCGCAGGGCTCAAGTGAGTGAAAGGGGGCAGTGGGAAGACGTTTCATGCTGGGAAGGAGTGAGACAAGGATAAAACCCCTCCTTCCTGGTGTAGGTGGGCTCCAAACCCCCTCTCATCAGGCTGTGTGACCCAGCCGACCCTCCCGGCACCCGGATCCCTCCCCTGCTGGGTAAGGATGAGCACTCACATTTCTCGGGAAGAAGCGGTGGGATACAGGAGATTGGAGGCTGCGGGATTCGCCGCTGAGGAGGAAAAAACCCAGCAGACGGTAGGAAAACACCAGGAAAGGGATGGGGAGGGGAAAGGGGAGGGATAACGGGATACCTGGTCGGAGACCACCCGCGTCTTCCTCACCTGCCGTACCCGCGCAGACCCGACGACACCATGAGGGGCTCCATCAGTGCCGAAACTGCATCACCCCCGCCCGACCCCCTCCCCATCCGCCCCAAAAACACCTCTGCGGGCTGGTGGCCACCCCGAGGAAGACCCCGCTCCTTCCTCCCCACCCGCATCATCCCCCAACCCACCCGCGGCAGCAGCTTGCGGGGAGCAGGGAGGAGGTCTGGGAGGGAGGACAAGCTTTCCCCCCACCCCAGAGCCTCCCCAGCCCCGGGGCTGAGCTGGGAGGGGGCTCTTGGGGGGCTCGGAGAGGGGGGGCAACCGCTTGAAGCGTCCCTGGGAACGGGGCCGGGTGGGACAAAAAGGGGCGGAAAAGCCGTCGGAAGTGATGGGGCCGTGACGCGGCACCTCGTGACGTGACGGAGGGACAGCACATCATCACCTCTTTATCAGTGAAAAGACTTTATTAAAGGGGGTGTGGGAGGAAGGTGTCGGACCGGGGACCGGCCCCGGGTGGGCGTGACGTGAAGCAATAACAGAGCGCAGTTCCTCCTTCCAAAGTGCATCGGTGGGAGCGGGACCCGCCCCGTCCTACCTGCACCGGCCGCCCCGGAGCGAGCGGCGGGTGAGGCGGGTGAGCAGCACCTTCACCCGGCCCCAGTGCGAGCGCCCGTCCTGCGGGGACACGGGGGAGTCAGGGAGGTGGGGGCACACCCGCGGGACCCCCACCCACAGCGCCCCGACACCCCCTGCCGTACCTTGTCCGGTGCCGGGGCACCCGCGCCGCTCTCGGAGGGGTCCAGCAGGCTGGGGGAGCTGGCGGAGTGTCCCCACATCCTCCGGCAGGGCCCGGCGTCGGGGGCTGGATGGGGGGACAAAGCTGTTGGGGTCTGGAGGGTATGGTCGTGCCATCCCACATCCTGCCCTGCTCACCTGGTGCCTGGTCCTGCCATCCCACATCCCACCCCACTCACCTGGCACCTGGTTTTGCCACCCCACATCCCACCCCACTCACCTGGCACCTGGTTTTGCCACCCCACATCCCACCCTGTTCACTTGGTGCCTGGCACCCGATCCCTGCCATCCCATCCCCCTCACCTGGTGCCCGGTCCCACCATTCCTGTCCTGCCCCCCTCTCACCTGGTGCCTGGCTGTCGGAGCAGGAGCGCGGCCGGAACCCCTCACCCCTCCACGCAGCCGAATCCTGCCTGGGGGGCTCCCGGCTGGGCTGTGAACGAGGAGAGAAGAGCCAGGGTGTGAGCTGAGACCCCCACGCCCCTTCCCCTGCACCCCCTCTCCTCCCGGCCCTCACCAGGGTGGTGCGCCGGGCATCGGCCGCCTGCTGTCGGAGGATCCTGTTGTCCTGCTGCAGCCGTGCCAGGCGCTCTAACATTTGGCAGACGTGCTCCAGGTACCGCAGCCCCTGCCCTGGCACCTCGGGCACAGCCCGGGGGTCTCGGGGGCTGCCGGGAGGCTGAGCCCCCCCAGGAGCAGCCGCAGCCGCCCCCTCGGTCTCCTCCTGCTCCTCCCGGGGGTCCCGCGGTGGCTCTGCCAGGTCGGCTGTGCTGGCGCTGCGCCGGCTGAGCTGTCGGGGGCATCTCCCCTGTACCCGCTGCCTCCTGCTCCGCTGCGCTGCCTGCAGCACCTTCCTGCTGGCAGAGCGGCTCCGGGGCGGCCAGGGGGGCTCCGAGCCCCTCTGCTCCCCGCGGGGCTGCTTCTCCTCCGGGAAGCCGTCGAGGGAGAAGCCGCTCTCGGAGCCCAGCGGGGTGGACGGGGAGTGCTCGTTGCTGGCCATCTCCACGCCGGAATCCTCCGACTCGGACTTGAGGAGCCTCCCGCGGGCCGGGGGGCTGCTGGGGGGCTGGGGTGGTCCCCGGGTGTTCATGCCCCGCGGGGGCTGCCGCGGGCTCTCCTGCAGCCGGCGGTAGACGCTGGCGGAGGTGCGCACGATGCAGCTCTCTGCTGTCTCCCAGGGACCATCTGTGGGGCGAGGGAGGACAGGGGGAGTCTCAGTTAGGGGGTCCATGGGGACAGGACAGGGTGTAGCCCCCTCGCACACGAGCCCACCGCCCTCTCAGCCCCCCCGGGCCCCTCCACAGCAGCTCCAGCCGTGCCCAGACCACTCTCCCTGTTACCACAGCGAGTTTCAACCCCCCTGCCCAGAGACCCCTCTCCAGAGGGTCCCCGCAGCCAGGGATGTTCCTACAAGCGCAGTGCGTTGTCGCTGCTCCCCAAAAACACGGCGCTGGCCTCTGCCATCCTCCTCCTACCAGGCCACACTGCTGAGGGGGCACCCACGACCCCCAGCCTGACCTGGCCAGGGGTACAGGAGCAGCTGCTCCCCCTCTATCCCACCGTGGATTGGTGCCAGCAATCCAGCCATGGGATCCTGGGCACGGGATGGCTCCAGGGACCACCAGCTCCTCACAATTCCCACAGGACGAGGGGGCATCACCAGCCGGGACGTGCCCCACCACCACCCTGCAGCTCCAGGTGGGATCACGGCACATCAACGGGGGTCTCACCATTCCTTCCCCCAGCCAAGCCACAGCAAAGGCTTCAGGGAGGTGGGAGCCAAGCTTTGGCACCTCCTGGGAGCTGCCCACCCCCCGGGAAGCCGAAACCCCCCCCAGACACACTCACAGCAGCTGAACCTCCTCTTCCAGACGGCGCGGGAGCCACCCCACATCGCCGGGAGCCGGAGCCGAGTGCGGGGTGCGCGTCCCGGCGCTCCCTTTTATAGCCACCCCAGCCGGAGACGGGCCCTGTATCCAGAGGCGCCTCATTACAGGACTGGTTCCCAACTGGTTCCTCGCAGGATTTGGGATCGGCGATACTGGCTGGGCCGGTGGTTAAGGGCTCCCATTCCAACTGGGAAGGTGAGAGCGTGCTTTGGGCGCCGGCAGGCAGCCAGGAGCCTGGTGAATCCCACCAGATTCCAGAAAACTCATCCAGGAGCTCCAGTTTGGGCTGAATTCACCGGTCAACAGCCCCAGTGCTCCCAAATTCCTGTCCCCCTGCAGCCACACCGCTCACCGTGCATCCCGTGCAGGCTGGAGGGGCCGAGGCCAGTCCGGGGACAATCCGGCCGTTCAGCGGGATTGAATCCCAGCAATCCCGTGGGGCAGCCCATCCACCCCAGCAGGATTGAATCCCAGGAATTCCAGGGGGCAGCCCCTCCGCCCCAGCAGGATTGAGTCGCAGGATCCCGGCTCCCACAGGCTGCTTTTCCACAGGCTGCTGGACCCCACGTGCCCAGGGGCTGCTTCCCCCACCACCACGGGGGTCTCACCAGAGCCCCACCAGCGTGGGGGCACAGGTAGGGCGAGAAGGGGCATGGGGGGATCCCCATCACCTCCTCCTGGGGCAGCAGCTCCAGCCCAGCTGGATCCTGGAGCCTCCCAGTACCTTCCAGGTGTTGCTGCTAGAAGGGGGTCCCAGCACAGCCAGAATTAGTGGGGTACAGCGATGGGTTTTGGGGACCCCCACGCCACATATGGGGCTTCAGCAGCCTCTAGGTGCAGGAACAGACCTGTCAGCCCAGACATAGGAAGGGAAAACCTGAATTCCCAGCACAGCCAGTACCCTGGGCCCCTCCCAGCAGGGAGAGGGATGAAAACGAGGGGTCCAGCGACCCCTTCGGCACAGAGAGCACAAACTGGGGGTGCCAAGGACCCCCAGGTTCCCTCTCCAGCACAAACAGCACTAACTGGGGGATGCCAGGGACCCCCAGGTTCCCTCTCCAGCACAGACACCCCAAACCGGGGATCCCTGAGGATCCCTTCCAGGCTGGAGACCCCGAGGGTCCCCCAATCCAGCCGAAACCACAGGGACCACCCCCAGCCCCGGGGACCACCGACTCACCGCGGTCATGGAGCAGCTCCACGCTGAAGGCTCCGCGCCGGCGCAGCATCCCGGGCAACTGGGAGAAACTGGGAATGGGGATACGGGGAGCTGGGAACCGGGAGGGGATGAACGAGGATCCTGGAGCCAGGAGCAGGGCGGAGGAAAACAGGGAGTGGGGAACCGGGCAGGGGTACCCGAGAGTCGGACAGGGGAGAACAGAACGGGGGGCACCAGGGCTGCTCCTCCGCCGCTTTATGGGGCAGGGCTGGGGGGCGGCACAGCCCCGGGGCGGAGCGGGGGTGGGGGGGCCGCCCCCTGCCCGGGCAGCCCCTTTGCCCCCAGCCCCACCTGTGCCCTCCCAGGAGGGTGCAAAGCGTTTATTCCTCCCTTTATCCCGTGTGCTGTGGGCGGGATAGAGGCAGGACCATCATCATCCTCCCTCCCTGGGGGTGATAGAGCCGTGGAATGGTTTGGGTTGGAAGGGACCTTAAAGATCATCCAGTCCCACCCCCTGCCATGGGCAAGGACACCTTTCACTGGACCAGGTGGCTCCAAGCCCCGTCCAGCCTGGCCTTGGACACTTCCAGGGATGGGGCAGCCCTGGGATGTTTAATCGGGAATTGGATGGTGTGACCTCCATGGCCGAGCCCGGGGGCACACGGGGGGCTGTGGTGCGCCCCAAACAGACCTCAGTGAGACCCCAGGCAAGAGGGGAGGGGGCTCCTGGCTGTCCCCTCTGCTGTGGGACAGGGGAAGGAGCTGATTCCCTCCTCCCAGGCTGCTGATAACAGCACATGCCAGATAACAACAAAGCCCATCTCCGTGCAAACAGGCACGGAGGGTGGGGAGCAGAGATAAGAGCCCACCTGGGCCTTTGCAGGACAAAGGGCTCGGCCAACAGCCCCCAATAAAGCCCGACACCTCCCAGGGACACCGGGAGCAGGGAGGGGACATCCAGCCCTGCGGGGAGTCCTGACCTTCCCGGGAGCACGACAAGGCCAGCTGGGATGTCACTGGAGCACCAGAGCCCTGCATGTGCCAGGGGCTTTGCCAAGCTCTGGCCCCCCACCCTGGGTACAGGCAGGAGATTCGGGGGGTCTGGGGTCCCTGCCTGCACCCTGAGATTGGGGGGGAACCCACCTCCCCCCACCCTGGGGTCCCAGCACAGAGCAGACACGGCAGTGGAGCAAATATATATTATATTTATATATAATCTGGTTTAATACCTCGGAGAAACCCTTTGCAGTCAGTGTACAAGCGGTGCCAGCCCTTCTCTGGTACCCAAGTGCTCAAGCATCCCCTCTGTGTGTCCCCCCCCCCAGTGTCCCCTCTGTGTCCCCCCCAATGTCCCCTCAGTGACCCCCACTGCTGAAATCCAGGCTGAGAACTAACCCAGCTCACCACAGAGACAAGGGTGATGCTGGGTGGCTGCTGTGCATTTCCCCCCCAAAATCCCAGCCTTGCCAGCCTGGTGGTGCCCTCAGCCCCCCCATAGCACCCCCTACCCCCCTGGGGCTGCCGGGGGTAGGGGGCTGACCCCGGGACACGGGGGGATCCAGGCAGTGACTCCCATCCCAGCGCTCCTGGGGCTCAGGAGTGGGGGGACACAGGAGGGGGGGGCACAGGCGCCCCCGGGGGGCCCTGGTAGCGCAGGCGGGCGTGTTTCTCGCAGAACAGCTCGTCGCCCACCCAGAAGTGCCCCCTCATCTTGAGGTTGAGGCCGCAGTCAGCGCAGGTGTAGCAGGAGGGGTGCCGGTACCTCCCATCCTGGATCCGCACGGCCTGAGTGCTGGGGGGCACCGGGAGGGGGGTCAGCGGGGCACCCTCTGTGTCCCCGGGGTCCCCTCCCACCCAGGGGCAGCCCCGCTGTGGCCCCGGAGCGATGGCAGGGCTGAGTTCTGCCTGGGGACTGTCCCCACTCCCAGCCCACCATCAGCCCCACTGGTTCCCTGCTGGAGGCAATGGCAGGGATGGATCCTGCCCCGGGACCCCCCGAGCCCCCAGCCCCACTCCTGCCTCAGGATCAACCCTGTTTTGGGAGGGATCCTACCCCAAAACCCCCTCAGTCCTACTCATAGCCTAGGATCAGCCCCCATGAGGCAAAGGCAGGATCCTGCCCTGGGACCCCCCTGCCCTGGGACCCCCCCAGTCCCACTCACATGCCACAGCCAGCCCCATTTTGGCTCTGTGGGAGCGATGGCAGGGACAGATCCTGCCCTGGGACCCGCCCAGCCCCAAAGCCAGCCCCTTTTGTGGCTGTGCCAGGAGGGATGACAGGGCTGGACCCCTCCCCAGCACCCCCCAAACCCCAAGACCAGCCCCTTCTTCGGCTCTGCCAGGAGGGATGGCAGGGACAGATCCTGCCCTGGGACCTTTCCAGCCCCAAAACCAGCCTCTTTTTTGGCTGTGCCAGGAGGGATGGCAGGGCTGGACCCCTCCCCAGCACCCCCCAACCCCCAAGACCAGCCCCTTTTTTGGCTATGCCAGGAGGGATGGCAGGGTTGGACCCCTCCCAGGACCCCCCAAACCCCACTCACGCGATGCTGCTCCCGCACTTCTCACAGACGTGCAACTTCTGGACCCCGGCCACGGGTTTGCGGGCGCTGGACGAGAGCCGGCTGGGGAAGGGGGCTGTGGGACCATCTGAGGGGGGAACAATGAAGCCATCAGGGTCCTGCCACCCCCCTGCCGGACCCCCCGACTCCCCCCGCGCCCCCGTCACCTCCTCCCTCGTCCTCCAGTGCCTCCTGGAGCAGGCGGAACGTGTTGGATTGCCGCGGGGCCGCCCGCAGCTCCCGGTTCTCCTGCAGCATCTTGTAGACCTCCGAGTCCTCCTCCAAGCGCCTCATGGCCGGCTCCGAGCCCTGGCTGTGGGACGGCACCCCGAGTGGGGAGGTGTTTGGGGGGGTTCCCAGCACCCGAATTCCGGGACCCACCCCAAAACCCGCCTGCCACCTGCTCCCTCCAGCCAGAGAGCTGCCCCAGCCTGCCCGGCCCTCCCCTCCCACGGCCCCACCTGCCTCGCAGGTGAGTTAACTCTTTCCACGGGCTCCCTCGGCACCCACGGGTGCCAAAGCACCACGCCGGGGTGGGGGCGCAGGGCTGGGGGCTGCCCCGTGTCCCCCTCGCCAAGCCCTCAGCCCGCTCCATACCTGGTGCAGGTGTTGGGAGAGGGGGAAGAGCGGCGACGCTCCCTGGGCATCTCCCAGGGGTTTTGGGGGGTCCTGAGCCCCGGGGAGGGTGGGCAGGGGGCTGGAGGCAGGATGGATCCCTGGCAGCTGTTCCGGCGGGTCAGGATTCCTCGCTCCTGCTGGGAAGAGGGAGGTGATGGGTGTCCTGGGAGGACCCCAAAACGGCCTGAACACCCTGGCAGGGTGTCCACAGCCCCTCCCTCTCCCCCTGGAGGCTCTTGGACCGGGCCCAGGGGCTTTTCTCAAGCCCTTGTCCCTGGAGGGATGCAGGGATGCTCCATGGAGCAGCTGCTTCTCCTCTCCAACCTGGCTGGGGTCAGCAGGACCCCGGGGGGTGGCCAGGGCAGCATCCCCACCCCAAAATCCAGCGCCTGGGCCCGTCCCCTCCCCACCATCTGCTCCTGCTTAGCGGCCCCGGCGAGGCAGGAAAGAGGAACCCTGGCTAAGTGGAAGCTGATGTTGCCGGGAGCAGCCACCACATCAGCAGATGTGAACCCCGAGGGGACCCCGGGATGGGGACGGGGACAGGGACCCCCTGCCCGGACCCACGGAGAGGGAGGAGGGGGCAGCCCCGGGGCTCTGTGGGGTCACGAGGAGACGAGGGATGAGCTAAAATTAGGCATGGGAGGAGCCGGGCGCCTTGGCCTCGTCCCCACTGGGTTCCAGTGCCAACCCACCCCGGGATGTGAGGAAGAGTGGGATCCAAGGGCAGCCCTTCCCCTCGGCCGGGGTTTTGGGTGGGGGCCTTTGGGCACGGCATCTTCACGGCCCCAGCCCCGCGGTGGGGGGCTCTGGGCAGGGATGGACCCTCTGGCACAGGGAGGGACCCTCCGGGACGGGCACCAAAGCAAACACGGAGCTGGGGAGGAAGGAGGGAGCCAAGGGGCGGCCGGGGCTGCGGCCAAAGGCAGCCGGGAAGGGCCGCGCTCCGGGACCGCGCCGCTTCCCAATTTGGGCTTGAAAAACACGAAAAAGAGAAAGCAGGGAGGGAGCAGAGGAGGGAGACGCCAAGCCCGCAGCCAGCGGCTGCCCGCGGGGATGGACGGGGCGGCCGGGGGCATCCTGGGGATGATCCTGGTGGTTGGGGAGGAGGAGGAGGCATCCAGCCCCCGGGCATCCCGGCCCCGCTCCCCTGGCATCCCACCGTGCAGGGGGTGCGTCGGGCCGTGGGTCCCTTCCCGGCCAACACCCCAGTGCCCCGGGCTGGCAGGAGTGGGGCTGGGCCTCCCCAAACTGGTTTGGCCTCCCCAGGCTGGCGCCGCTGCCAAAAGGAGCAAAACATCCCTGGGCAGGTGCCGGTGCCCGCAGGGCTGGGGGTGATGCCAGGGCGGCGGGGAGGGGGCACCTGAGGGTGGTCCCTGAGGGAGAGCGGGGTTGGGGGCCAGGGGGCTGCAAAGAGGGGTGGTGTGGAGGTCCAAGGGAGGATGCTGTGGAGCTGACAAGTGGGATGGTTTTGGGGGTTCAAAGGGGGATAGTTTGAAGGTTCAAAAGGGGGGATGGTTTGGGGGTCCAAAGGAGAATGGATTGGGGGTTCAAAGGGGGGATGGTTTGGGGGTCCAAAGGAGGATACTTTGGGGCTTCAAAGTGGGGTGGTTCGGGTTTGCAGAGGGGAGTTGTTTGGGGGTTCAAAGGGCAAGGATTTGAGGGTTCAAAGGGCATGGCTTGGGATTTCAAAAGGGAGTGGTTTTGGGGCTCAAAGGGCAGTGGTTTGAGGGTTCAAAGGGGAAAGGCTTGGGCTTGCACAGCTGGTGATTTAGGGGTTCAAAGGGAGGTGGTTTGGGGCTGAAAAGGGGGATGTGCAAAAGCTGATGGTGCACAGATGCCCCTCCAGCATCTCTGCCTGGCCCTTGCAGCCTCCCTGCTCACCTGGTAGAGGCCGGGACAGGTGAACTCCTCCTCCAGGGGTTGTGAGCTGCTGTGGGGAGAGAATGGAGCCATCAAGAGGGTTCCTGGCCCTCCCCAGACCTCTGCCCACCTCCCAGCCCCACACACAGCTGGGTCCAGCCTTACCTGGCACTGTGGGGTGGGTGGGCGAGGGATGCCAGGCTGGGATCGGGGGTTCTCGGGGCACCCTGGCTCTCATCCCGCATCCTCAGCGTGTCCTGGGGAGGGGAGTGTGACACCAAGAGCTGCCACCAGCCCTGGGTGGGGGGCCAGGGTGGGCAGGGGCTGCCTGGGTCTCACCTGGACACGTGTGGCCAGAGTCTCAAGTGACCCATTGGTGTGGCTGGGAGGTGGCATCGGGGACCTGGGGGGACCAAGGGACAGCAGGGGGGTCTGGGATGTGCCCCAGGAGCGCTCAGACCCCGTGGCACAGCACGAGGAGACCATTCCCCTCCAGGCTGTGGAGAGAGGCACAAACCAGGCCCCCAACTGGGACCAGTCAGCCAGGTAACGGCTGCCGGCACCGCCTGGCCTCGTTAGCACCTGATTCCTTAATTAGAGAGCTGGGACAGGTCCCCCCAGGGGATGGCACAGCCCCAGGAGTCACTGGAGGGGAAAACCAACCCGCACACCCATGACTGGGGACCCCAACCCGCGTGGGGACCCTGCTGGGGCCCAGCTCCAGCTGTGGGGTCTGGGCTGGCACCCCCAGCACCCACCTCTCCACCTCGAGCCGGAGCTGCCCAGGGCTCTGCTTGATCTTGTTCTGGGCCTCCACGTTGAGCATCTCGGCCGTGCTCTCCCCGTTGATGGTGACAATGACATCCCCCGGCCGGAGGTCGCCCGCGGCTGCTTTCCCATGCTCTGTCACCTCCATGGAGAAGGGGGACATGGGGACAGCCCTGGTGAGCCCCCCACACGAGAGGGGAGTGGTGCAGCATCCCCATGTGCCAAGCCCCAAATCCCACCCTGCCAGGACGCTCCCACCCCACAGAGTCCCCACAGCCTCGATGAAACAGCACCAGACCCTCTGCCAGGGGTGGGACCACAGCCCTGGAAACAACACCCGGAAACCTGGCACAGCCCTGCCCAGCCTCGGGGTGGCACAGGGGTGGCCCTGTTCCCACAGAGCAGGATCCCCTCAAGGACAGCAAACAGGATCTGCTCCCCGGAGCAGCCCAGCACGGCGCCTTCCCCCGGGCTGGGGGCACATCTGGGGGGGCTCCTACCTTGGAGATGGTGATGGGCTTCCTGAAATCTCTTCCCCCGGAGATGCGGAAGCCCCACGGGGCTGGACCGGGCAGGGTCACTGTCACCGGCATGGCAGCGGGTGGCTCTGGACAGGCAGGAGTGTGGTGTCTGGGATCACAGGCACCCAGGCAGAGGGGACCCTCCTCCTCCCACCCACAGACCACCCAGCAGGGGCCTCCCTGTCCCTGTTGCACCCCAAGGGTCCCCAGCATGGGGTGATGGAAACCAGCAGCGCTTTCCTTCCGGGGAGGGGACCCACGTCCTTGCGGGGTGTCAGCAGCCACCGCCGCTTCCTCTTGCTGCCCCAAGGCTGGTGGTTTCCTCCCACTGCAGCACGGGGGTCCCAGGCACTCTGTGGCGCAGCTGAGACAGCCAAGGTCATTCCCAGGGGCTGGAGCGAGGCAGGGAATCAGCAAAGCCTTGGCAGCAAGGCCAGCGCCACAGCACGGCACGGCCAAGCCAGTGGGGTTTGGAGGGGAGGATGTGGCGGCAAGGGATGGGTCCTGCTGCTCACCACGGGGTGGGTCTGGCACCCAGCAAGGGCCACCACCCCCAGTCCTTCATCCTGCGGCATGAGCCAGACCAGTTCAGAACCCATCCAGACCAGGAAAGGAAGCTGAGGATCCCCCAGAGGTGACACGAGATCTCCATGTCACCCCAGGGAGCGCAGCAGCCCCTGGCTGTGATGGGATGGGTGGGAATGGGCAGCCCCATCCCCTAAATGTGTGGAACCAGATGCCAGCCCATCATGTCACAGCCTGGCACAGACCGGGAGAGGTGGGTACCCTGTCTGGCACGGGGCATCCCATCCGGAACCGGGCACCCCGTCCGCAGCCGCCGGGAAGGCATGTTAAAAATCCCAAGCGCACAAAGAGGGGCTTGAGAGGCTGCCCGGAAGAATTTCCTGGGCTGGGCTTCCAGTGTCGGGAGGAAACCCCAAACCCCAAAACCCCTCCCCATGCCCAGCCCTGCTCAGCATCCCTGGCCACAGAGGGCTGCCGGCCTGGGGACCCCCACCCCCGGCTGGGCACCAACCCCAGCCCCCCAAACAGTCCTGCACATCTTCTCCAGCCCCTGCACCCCTCTTTCGGGTCCTGCAACGCTTCTCCATCCCCAATTCCCATCTCTGTCCCCTGCACCCCTTTTCTACCCCCTATACCCTTCGTCTGTCCCTTACACTCCTTTTGCACCCCTGTTCTGTTCCCTGCACCCCTTTTCCACCCCCTACACCCCTGCTCTGTCCCCTGCACCCCTGCTCTGTTCCCTGAACCCCTTTTCCACTCCCTACAACCCTGCTCTGTCCCCTGCACCCCCTTTCCACTCCTGCTCTGTCCCCTGCACCCCACCTGTGTCCCCACTTCCCTCTCTGTCCCCCGCACCCCACCTGTGTCCCCGCTCCCTCCCGGCTCTGTCCCCGCCGCACAGCGATGTCTTTGTGCCCGCGGCGACTGGTGGTGCCGCCTGGCACCCTCGGGGCGAGCGGCGGGGACGGGCGATGCCAGGAGGCGCCGGAGACGTGGGGATTTGGGGACGCGGGGACCCGGGGACACAGGGACTCGGGCTATGGGGACACTGGGACGTGAGGACATGGCGATTTGGGGACGTGGAGATTTGGGGGACACAGTGGCGGGACAGACTCCGGCGTGCCCCTCCCCTGCGCGGCTCAGCAGCACCCCGGGACCCCCGGGCACCGCGACCCCCGACGGGCGGGCACCCCCGAAGGCCGCGATTCCCCCGCCCCTCGCGCTGCCCCCCGAGCCCCCCGCACCCTCCGTGCCCCCCGCACACTCACCCCGAGCCGGGCGGCCCCGCGGGGCTGCGGAGCCGAGCTCAGCCCCGAGACGGCACCGCCTCCTCGGGAGGAGCTGCGGGCACGGCCCCCACCCCGCCCGACGGGGCGCACGGCTCGGCCCGCCCCGGCACCGCCCGTGGGCGTGCGGGGGATCCCCGCGGCCCCACGCAGCGTCCTGCGGGACCCCCCGGCTGCCCCCCAGTCCCGGCACCCCCAGAACTCGGGCTGAGCTGAGCTTTAATGATGGACAAGAAGCGAAAGGCGACTCCCGGACACGGACCCACACGCCGGGTCGCGGCCGTCATGGTCGGGCCCGGCACCGGCAGAGCCCCCCGGGGCGACCCCCGGGGCAGCGGGCACCGGGCTGCGGTGAGGAGGGGGCGTGTTAAGGCACTGGGGTGGGGGAGACCCCCCGCGCCGGGGGGATTTGTCCCTGTTAGAGGCAGCCCCATAGGGGCGGGAGGGAGCTGGAGGCACTTCACCCCCGTGCGGGGGACACTGCGGGGACAGGGGGGTGGCCGAGGCGGGGCAGTGGGGAGCCCCCAGCCCCACACCCCCCGCCGGGGTCCCCGTGGCCGCGGGTCACACGGGCGCCACGTAATTCCCGGGGAAAGTGCCGAATTTCTGCGTCCTCCTGGACACGCCTGTGGAGGAGAAAGGCACGGGGGGGGAGGAGGTGGTGAGGAGGCACGGTGGCACTTTGTCCCCGTCTCTGTCCCCATCCCGCTGGCCACACACCCACGAACCAGCCGTCATCGCACTGCTGCATGACATCCACGCGGTCCCCCTCCAGCAGCTCCAGCTCGTCGGCGTTTTGGGGCCGGTAGTGGTAAAGTGCCCGGTACCTGCGAGACACAGCGTGGCCAGAGCCCTCCCCGGCCACGGCGTGGGGGACACCGCGCCCTGGGGACGCCCCTGGCCCTACTTACGGGGTCCATCGGATCTCCGAGCCGTTGTAGGACGGGGCGGGCTCGGGGCGGGCGCTGGTGAGTGCCCCCGGGGTCGCACGCTGTGGGGGCACAGAGGGGGTTCAGGGAATCACCCAGGGTGGGGGGGGACATGATGCCAGGGTGGGGGTCCCCATGCCACTCACCTGCTCTGGGGTCCAGGCTGGACGCCGAGGCTCCTGGGGGTGGGTGGCCGCGGGCTGTGGGGGGCTGGCAGAGGCCAGCAAGGGGCTCGGGGTGCCAGCGTGGGGCAGCTTTGGGGAGGGGGGGAAGGTGGCACCGAGGTGACCGCTTGTCACCCCGGGACCCCGCTGCGCCGCCCGGGGGGAGCCGGTGGGATTCTGGGGGATGAGGGGAGCGGGAGAGCGCTGCAGGGACGGGGACCTGGCGGGGCTGGGCGAGAGGGGGATGTCCTCGGTGGTGGCTTTGACCCGCGGCTCCTTCAGCACCTGGACGTAGGTGGCGGGGAAGATTCCCTGGCGGCTGGTGCCCGAGATCCGCCCCTCGTACCAGTTCTCATCCACCCGCCGCACCAGGCAGATCCGCTCGCCCTGCCGCGGGGGAGGAGGGGGTGGGTCAGCACGGGATGGCACGGAATGGCACGGAACGGCACGGGAAGGCAGGCAGGAGGGGTACCTTGCGGAAGGAGAGCTCGACGTGCAGCTCCCCTCGGAAGTTGTAGAGCGCCAGAGCCTCGCCATACTCCAGCACCTGGAGGGTGGGCGCCTTGATGGGCTTGGGCACCTCCGTGGGGGGCAGGATCTGGGTGGGACACAGGGGTGAGGGGCAGTGCCAGGCTCTGCCAGCCCCACTGTCCCCTTCCCCACCACTTTGGACGCACCTCCACGTAGTTGGAGGGGAAGATGCCCACGCGGCCGTGGTGCTCGCCCTCCAGCCAGTTCCTGTCCACCTCCTTATGGATGTAGACGATGTCCCCCTTCTGCAGCGTCAGCTCCCTGCAAGGGACAGTGCTCACACCCGGCTGGCAGGGCCACCCCACATCCCCGGGGTTCTCCAGTCCTCATCCATCACCCAAGGGGCACGGCGGGACCCCCAGGAGTGACCCCTAAGGAGTGACCCCTGAGGAGTGACCCCCAGCAGCACCACGGCTTACTTGGGAGACTCAGCCTGGAAGTTGAACTTGAGGCGAGCAGCTTTCATCTGGGGAGGGAGAGGAGCGGTTACAGGAAGACTCCCTCATCCCAGTTATCCCAAATCCCACATGGAATGGGACCATGCTGGCCTCACCTTCTTCTCCTCCCTCTTGACAGTCTCTGCAGGGTCCCCCATGTCGGGCAGGCTGGGGAGGGTCTCTGGCCTGAGGGTGTCTGCAAAGAGCAGGGTGTCAGCAGCTGGTGGGGGCATGGGGTGCCCCACGGCTTGGTGGGGTCTCAGGGGACTTTGGGGGGCTCAGGGGGGCTCACCTCTGGTGGGGGCTGCACGGCCCCGGTCACTGGCCAGCCCCAGGACACCCCGCTCCATGCTGGGGCTGGCAGGTGAGCGGTGGGTGACAGGGGGGCTCCGCAGCCGCCGTGGGGACAGGGGGCTCCTGTGGGGTGACAGTGGCTCAGGGCAGGGCTGAGCCCCCACGTCCAGCCCTCCCTGCCCCAACCGTGCTGTCCTCAGGGGGCAGGACCCCTGTGTCCCACAGACCAGGATACTGGGATCCTCCAGGACCCCTGTATCACATGGATCAGGTCCCCTCGGTTCCATGGATAAGGATGCCAGGGTCTGCCAGGACCCCTGAGCTCCATGGATAAGGATACCAGGATCTGCCAGGACCCCTGTATCCCATGGATCAGGATACCAGGGTCTGCCAGGACCCCTGTATCCCATGGATCAGGACCACTGGGTTCCATGGACCAGGATGCCAGGGTACCACAACCTTTAAATCCCCCCAGGGTGCCAGGGTGCCCCAGGACCAGGATCCTTGTGTCCCCAAGAACCAGGATGCTTGAGTCCCCCAGGACCAGGATCCTTGTGTCCCAAGAACCAGGATGCTTGAGTCCCACAGGACCAGGATACTGTGGTCCCCCAGCACCAGGATCCCTGAGTTCCACGGACCAGACCCCCCTGGGTACCCCAATAGCGGGACACTGGGGTCCCCCAGGACCAGGACAGCGGGGTGTCCTGTGTGCATCCCTCCAGGATCCCATCCCCGAGGCAGCCAAGCGGGACAGGTCCAAAGTTTTCCGGCAGTGCCGTCCCCGCTGCAGCCGAGCAGGAAGCACGGAGCAGGAGAGCGCCGGGGAGGGCCTGGCTAATGGATAACCCCGCTGCGGGGGGCACTTAAAGAGCCCCAAATGCCCCCCCCAGACGGAGGAGGGGCTGGGGAGGGGGCAGCCATCACCCCCTGTGCGCCCCTGGGGGTTACAGCAGGTCCTACAAGAAGTGGAACTCCTGTTTGTTTGTTTTCCTCTCCCTGCCGGGGCAGAGACGGGTCCGTGGGGACATCCCCCGGAGTGCCCACCCAACTTCAGGGTGCCAACCCCATCCTGGGGTGCCAACCCCATGCCGGGGCGCTCCGGCACCCTCGGGGACAGCTGTCCCCCTCCCTGTGGCCGCGGGGACACGGCGGTGGGAACGCGAGCGCCGTCACCTCCCCTGGGACGGAGCCAAGCGCCGGGACACGGCGTCCCTGCTGCGGGGACGGGGGAAAGGGTCAGCCCCGCTCCGGCCCCGTCCCACCCATCGGGCAGCCCGCCCGACGCCGGGGCCCCCACCCACCAGTGTCGGGGCGTGGGGGGGACGAGAGGGACGGAGATGCCACGGGGGGGATCCACGAGAATCCCAAGAGGGATGTCTTGGGACTCCCACCCCGGCGGGACAAGGAGGGACAGCCCCCCCTGCCATCCCCCAGAGCGCGGTCCTGCCCCCAACCCAGATAGGGGCCCGGGCAGTGGGATTTGGGGGTCCGGGCAGTGGGATTTGGGGGTCCGGGACGCGGGAGCAGCCGCTGAACTCACCGAGCAGCCGGGGAGGCCGGAGCAGGGGAGCGAGAGGTGGGAGCAGCCGCCGGGCTCTGCCGGGAGGGGCGGGAGGGGGTGGGAGAGAAAAATTAATCATCCAGGAGGCCGAGTCTCGGCGGGAAGCGAAGGAGTCCAGCTCGGCTGCGCCAATAACCGCCGGACAGACGGACGGGCTGGGTCCTAGAGCCCCACGGCCGCGGCTCCAGGCCACTGAGGAGCCGTGAGTGCAGCCAGATGTGCGCGCAGCCAGATGTGCGTGGGCCCAGACGGGCGGGCACCGAGTTGTGCACGCATCCAGATGTGGATGTTGCTAGCTGTGGGTTCATCCAGATGTGCAGGCATCCAGCCACGCACACACCCAGTGGTGCAGGCATCCAGTTGTGCACTCATGCAGTTATGCATCCTGCCATGCATGCATCCAGATGTGCAGACAATGTAGCTGTGTATTCATGCAGTTGTGCATTCATGCAGCCAGTTGTGCATGCATCCAGATGTTCACGCATCCAGCTGTGCATTCATGCAGCTCCGCATGAATGCATCCAGACACACGTGGATCCAGATGTGCATTAATCCAGCCATGCATTCATCCAGAGGTGCACACATCCAGCTGTGTGTCCCACCACCTGCATGTTCAAGGCCTTGCACAAAGGCTGTGCCCACAGCTGGCTGTGCCCACATCTGGAGGTGCCCACATCTGGCTGTGCCCACAGCTGGCTACACCCCCCATCATCCCTAAGGGGCAGCTGACAGGGGTTCTGGGGTACCTGGCGGGGGGTCCGTCGCGTTTCCATGTTCCTCATGTCCTTGTCCAACTCCTCACTGAGCTGCTCCAGCTCCTGCTCCAGCAGCACCTGCGTGGGCACGATGGGGCTGTGGGGGGGCCAGGCTGGCACTGTCCGTGGTCAGCAGGACCCCCATTGCCACCCCTGGCCCCCCACTAGCCACTGTCACCTTACCTCGATGGACTGAGCCCTTGCTGGCCGTGCTGCTGCTGGGGGCTGGAAAGGGCAAGGGGCCAGTTAGGGGTGTGCCCACCATGGTGCCCACCAACATCCCTCCATGCCAGGACTCCCTACCTGCTCCAGCGGCGAGAATTTCCCTGGTTCATAGTCAAAAATGCTGCCAGGCTCTGTGGTGGCACTGCTGTCACCCCAGCGGGTCCTGAGGGGAGGCAGGAGGGGCTCAGCACCCGCAGCCCCCCACCCCGATGGGGCACCCACATCCCCGTGCCACACTCACCAGTCCATCCCATTGGGCATCCTGGGGGGCTCAGTGGGTGCCGAGCCCCTCCTGCGTGGTTTGGGGGGTGACAGAGGCCCCGTGGTGCCCACGTGATGGGTGTCCCAGTCGGGCTCTGAGGGTGGAGGAGGTGAGTGGGGTGCCACGCTGTGCCAAACTGTGCCACGCCGTGCCAAACTGTGCCAGGCCGTGCCACGCCCGCACACCTGGGCTCACCTGGCAGCTTGCGGTGGATCTGCCGGAACATGCTGCGGTACCAGTCCCGGGGGCTGTCAACGCTCTGGGGGGGACACACTGGGGTGGTGAGGGGACAACAGGGGGGTGGCACCCCGGCCCTGTGCCCCAACTCACCGAGCGGGAGGCGATGGGCATCCCCGTCTCGTCCACGGGTCCGATGCCATCGTACTTCACCCAGCGCCGCTCCCGCCGCTTGCTGTCCTTGGTCCAGGTGGCCGACCAGCCCGGGGGGCACTGGCGGGTGGGGGGAGCCCCTGGGGTGGGCGTGGGGCCGGGGGGCACTGGGGTGGTGGGGGCTTTCACCTCCTTGGCCGGCCAGGTCTGGTACCACTCATTCACTGGGGACAAGATGGGCATCACGCAGGGGGTCATCGCTCAGGGGAGCCCCTGGGGTGTCCCCAAGGGTGCTCAGGGCCATACCTGAGTTCTTGGGCTCGGAGTTCTTGGGTTCTGAGTTCTTGGGCTCTGAGTTCTTGGTGCGAGGGGTCTCTGGGTCGTGGAAGTGGAAGTTCAGGGTGTTGGAGCTGTGGTGGTGGATGATGGGCACCTGTGGCACAAGGTGGGGCTGGCACGGGGGCAATGCGGGTTGGGGTGCAAAGGGAGGGAGGGGTGCAGCCCCCCAAATCCCCCCTCTGCACGTGGCAGCCCCCAGCCCCACTCACCCGTGTCACCGTGTGCTGGAGGGGCACCTGCAGGGGTGGGTGGAGGGAGGGAACATTCTGCATGCCCAGCTTGGTGTCCGGGGGCAGGAGGTGTCCTGCCATGGCCAGGGGGTGCTGGGGTGGTGCCCCTGGGCTGCCTGTGCCCTGTGAGGAAAGTAGTTGTACTGATGGCTTGTTCCATATCCCTGGTTTTTTGGACACCCCTGGGCTTTGCTGGAGAGCTGGGGGCTCCAGGGAGTCCCATCCCAGTTCCATCTCCACTGGCAGGAGGGTGACGACCACCGCAGTGGGGTGACGACCACCGCAATGGGGTGACAACCACGGTGGCATCGTCCCCAGCTCAGGGGGTCTCACGGTGCCATGGGAAGCGGCTGTTCCCAGTTGGCACCAGCCCTGGCACGGCTCCCCAGCGCGTTCCCCATGCCGATCCAGACCCACCCGCCCCTCTCCCCGCCCCGGCCCTGCACGGGTGGATCCAGCCCCTCTTTCTCTGCGGGGAAAACAGGCCCGGAGCGGGTCGGGGCGATGGCTGTGCCGTGTTCCCATCACCTTGGCATCCCGGCGCGGTGCCCTCCCGCCCGGGCACGTGGCGGCAGCAGCGTCGCCCGCCCGGGAGAGTTGCCAGGGCCGGGAACACGACAGGGCAGAAATATTTCCCCCGCCCTGCAGCGCAAACAGGGAGGGAGAGGGGACGGAGAAGGGACGAGGCCGTCGGGCCCCGGCACCGCCCGCCGGGAGGGCAGCGCCCTGAGTCACCACGGCACGGGATGGGATGGGACGGGGGGCATCTGGGGGGTCCGGGACCCCCCGAGCGGCTCCCGGCACCGGGATGGCTCCAGAGGCGACCTGCGGGGGGGACACACCTGTGTCCTGGCTCGTCCCCACATGGGTCATCGCCCCCGGCGCTCCGAGATGCCCCCACGGCCAGACCCCCATCAAAGAGGGGCTGCCAGGGGGGTGCCAGCCCGGCGCGGTGCCCTGTGCGTGTGTGCGACCCCCAGATCGCCCCTCAGCTCCTTGCTCGCCACACTGCCGGTGTCTTCACGGCCCGAAAGGTGTAATTAATGGTAATTACCCCGCGGGGAGACAGGCACTGGGAACGATGTGCCCCGGGGAACAGAAAGTGGGGTGCAGCCTCCCACCCCCCAGGGCACCCCGACAACCTCCACCCCATTCCCAGCGCGGCGCTCACAGGGGGCTCGGGGGCATCCTGTCCCTCGGAGTGTCCCCCAAAACCTGGCCCCGGGGGTCCCCTCCGGGCGCCCCCTCCTCGCCGAGCCCCCTCAGCCAGCTCTTACCTCCTGGGTGGTGCCAGCGGGGACCCCCGGGGGTTTGGGGAGCCCCGGGGGGGAGCGGGACGGAGCTGCGAGCGGCGGGGAAAGAGAATCCACAGCACGGGCTTTTTGTCGGGAGAAGGAGACAGGTCGGGGGGGACCTCAGAGCGGAAAGCCCCCCAAGAGCATCCCCAGGGTGGTCAGGAGCCACCGTCCTCCCCGGCTCTGGGTCCCCGTGTGCCCCGGCCCCCCCTTGGGGTGCTTTGGGGGGCCACCCCCCGGTTCTCCAGCTCTCCCCGCTCTGGAGCGGGGCCGGCCCATTCAGAGTTTCCAGTGACATTTCCAGGGATGGGATCCAGGGAATGGGGCCAGGAGGCTGAACTCATCCCACGCCCCGCGCACGCGTTCCCGCACACCCGGCCCCCCGCTTACGAAATGGGGCGAGCACCAGAGCCCCGGCGCGATGGAGATGGGGACCTTGAGGGGATTTCTGGGACAGGATGGGGAAGGAAATGCCGGGCGGAGGTCAGGACTGACGTGGGGAGTGGGGTCTGTGCTCCCGTGGCCCCCCGAGCCCTGGTGTGGGGGACACAGTGGGGGCAGAGCCCCCATCCCCACTGTCACCTCCCCATGGGTGACCATTCCTCCAGATTCCTGTGGGCACTGGGGACCCCCCTGTAACACCCCCATGCCCTGCTCTGTGGGTGCCCTGTATCCCCCCTCACCCCTTCGGGCATCACCAGCCCCCTTCTGCAATGGAGATGGGGGTTTGGGGGGGGATTTTGGGAGAGGATGGGGAGGGAAGTGCTGGGCGGAGGTCGAGACCGAGGTGGGGAGTGGGGTCTGTGCTCCCGTGGCCCTCCAAGCCCCGGGACGGGGGATGTGGTGACAGCAGAGCTCCCATCCCTGCTGCCACCCACTTTCCCACGAGTGACTCTCCATCCCCTCCATCCTTAGGGAATCTGGGCACTGGAGACCCCCATGGAACACCCCGTGCCCTGCTCTGTGAGTGCCCCGCATCCCACCCACCCCCTCCAGCAGCGGCCCCCACTCACCCTCCGGCCACTTCCTACTCCCCAAAACTGCTGACACCCCCGAAATGGGGCTGCCCCGGCCCTTCCTCTGTCCCGTGAGCTCCTCGTGAGCACCCAGAGGGATGGTGGCTCAGCTGCCACCCCTCTGTCCCCACCAAGCCACTCGTCCCCTGCTGCTGGGGGCGAGGGGAGTGATGGCAGAGCCCCGCCTGGCTGCGATGCTGCACCCAAGGGACACTGGGGACATCGGGGACACAGGCGGGTGTCCTCCCCACTGCCGCAGCCCTGGGGGGCACAGCTCCCACCCAGTGCCGTGGGAACGGGGCAGCCCCTCGGTGCCAGCTGGGGACACGGCGGGGAGGGGACAGGTTGGGGACAGGGGCTGATCCTGCTGGAAAAACTCGGGGCGACAAGGACAGGGAGGGCGACAGCGGTGGGGCAAAGCCAGGGGCACCCAGGGGGAGGGTTAAACCCTGCCAGGGGACCCCAGACCCCATCCCTGCTGCAGAGGGGGGACCATCCCCTCCATGTCACCTCCAGGTCCCCTCCAGCCCAACAGGTGACATCTCCGGAGGTCGCGGTGCCTGATGGCGATGTGGGGAGAAGCCCCCAGCCCCTCATCCCACTTTGGGGTGCCAACACCCCCCAACCAAGCCCCGACTCACCTCCTCGTCCCCTTGCCCGGCGAGGAGCCTCCAGCGCCGGCCCTGCCTCGGTCCCTCCCTCCCTCCCCGCGGCTCCAGCACCAGCCTCCGCTCACAGATAAATATTTAACGCGCAGCCCGGGCCGGGATTAACAAAGGGCGAGTGTTTCCTGTTTGCTCAGCGCGGCGATGCCAGCCGGGAGCGCGCAGCCGGCCCCAGGGATGCTCCCAGGGATGCTCCCGTGGGCAGGGATGCGCTGGGAGGATGCTGGAGCAGCCCCCGGTGCCGAGAGCGGGGTCTGGGAGCGATGCTGGGATGGGGAAGGGTGATGGGGACAACCCCCCCCGCACCCCAGTTGGGTGGGAACACCCAGGAAAAGGGTGGGAGAGCCGGAGCATCCTTTTCCAGTCACGCCCTGGATGCATCCGGAGGTGGGGAGCGGGAATTCTGTCAGGAGAGCACGTGGGGAGCTGAGCTCGAGGCGAGAGGAGGAATTCCCGAGGGAAAAGGTGCTGTGCTTGGTGTCAACACACTGCTGATCCTGAATATTCGGCTGTCACTGTGGGAGACGACGGATCCCAGATTTGGAAACCACATCTGGGACGCACATCAGCTTCCCAAGCAGGGATGGCTCCTCCTGCCCCAGGGAGGATGGGGATCCTCAGGTAGGAACCAGGTTGGCCTTGGAGCTGTGACCCATCCGGATGGATCCTGGCCAGCCCAACCCCAGGGCTGCTCCCTGAAACCCCTGGGTGTGGAGGGAGCACTTCCCAAAAGCAACGAGGAAGCAGCTGGAGGTGAAACAAGAGCTGGCACATCCCCTCCTCCTCCTCCTGGCACCCAGGAGGGTTATTTGCCCAGGGAAGGACGAGGAACGGGAGCTGAGAGCTCTCCAAATCCACCCCGGAGCCGCCACTCCGTGTGTGCCGACATGCCAGAGATTGGGAGATGCCGTCTGGGCACTGCCCCAACCCTGGAGAGGCTGGAAAAGCCCCCAAATCCTTCCTCCCAACAGCACCCATGGGGTGCTCAGCACCCCAGGAGCCAAATCCCCCTCACCCCCCCAAAAAACCACAGTGGAGCCGAGTGACTGTGTCAATTTTTATCTTTTTTTTTTCTTTTTTTTTCCTCCTTAAAGATGACTCCGATTTACATCGAGACAGTTCTAACAAATTCATTCCTTGTTTCACAAAAAAAAAAAAAAAGAAATTATATTAAATAATTTCTGCCAATAAATAACATTTTCACCATTTGTGTTTTTTTCTCTCCTTTTAACAGAACTAAAAAAAAAAAAAAAGAAAAAAAGCAAGAAATAAAAATAAAAATTAAAAAGGAGGCAGTCTCCAGGCAACGGGCGTACGATCCTTCAGCATCGAGAACCCTAAAATCACCATCACTGCACCCCCAGGGGGCTTCAGGTCCTCCCTGGCTGAGGTTGGTGGGATCTGCATCCCACCCAGCTCACCTGGCCAGGTGGGATCTGTGCCAGAGGCAGCCAGAGAGGTTCTCCCAATCCCAAAAATAAAATTAAGCTTGAACTCAACCCACCACCCGCCCCATTGCCGACTCCCCTCCTTGGACATGCACCTTGCTAGAACATGCAAAAAAACCCAGGCTGTGGGGACGTGGGGGCTTCCCTGGATTTGGGGGCTCCCTCGGGGAGGTGGGGGCTCCCCCAAGGCCGGTGGGCTTCCCAGAATCCCGGTTGTCCAAGCTCCAGGTGGCAGCCGGGCAGGGGAAGGGACGGGCGGGAGCTCTGAGATGAGGGGTCTCGAGACATGCACAGCTCTGAGGTGCTGGGTTTGGGGGGAAAGGCAGGAGGAAAAAGGGGATTTGGAAAGGTTTGGGATTTTTGGTTTTGGTTCGCTGTGGTGGGAGTCAGGACAGGGAGTCCTGCTCCGAGGTTGCCACCAACACCTTCCCCAAAAGAGTGGAGTGGGGATCTTGGTGCTGGGGCAGGGAAAGCTCTGCATTTCCACTGGGATGCCAGCACGGAGAGGGGTCGTTAATTGAGGGGGTAATTAGCACCCAGAGCCCCACTGCTGCTCCTCACCCCCTTGGGAACTGGTTTAAAGGGGAGAGGGGACCTGGAAGGGTGGCATCCTGATGTGCCAGCTGCCACAAGGCTCCTGGCACAGGGAGGGGAACATCCAGCCCTGGGCCACCTTCCCAGGGCCAGGGCAACCAACATCCAACCCTTGGCCACCTTCCCAGGGCCAGGGCAACCAACATCCAACCCTTGGCCACCTTCCCAGGGCCAGGGCAACCAACATCCAGCCCTTGGCCACCTTCCCAGGGCCAGGGCAACCAACATCCAGCCCTTGGCCACCTTCTCCAGGTCCAGGACACTGGGAAGGTGCAGCCCCACCAGCCCCAGGAATGGAGGGGCAGCTCTGAATCCCCCAAACCACAAAGTCCAAAGGGATTTTGGGGAGAGGGAACTGGTGATGCCGGAGCAGAAGAGGGTTGGGGGACAAACTGCCAGCAAAGCAAACCCCCCCAAAACGATGGGCCGGGGCCTGCTGACCCCCCCTCAGTGGGAAGGGGGTGCCAGGCTCGGGGTCCCGCGGCTCCCATCCCAAAATCTCCCGACTAAAACCTGCTGCTTGGGTGAGATCCCAGCCTGGGTCAGCACAACACGCCCGAACATGCACGGGCAGCACCGGGCACGGTCTGTGCGCTCGGATACCACACACGGGCTCACGGCGATCAAAGGAGGCCCCTAAAGAACAAAGAATACTCACAGACAAAGGCAATTTGGCCCCAGGCCGCGGGTGGGGGGGAGGGAAGCTCGCTCCAAACATCTCGCACTTTATGCAAAGCAGTGGGCGCGTAAAAGAAAAAAGGGAAAAAATAAAAAAGGAGGGAAAAGTGGAGGCATGTGACTTGTGGAAAGCCAGTGGTTTGCTCACAGAATCCTAAGGAGCGCCGTGGAATTAAGTGAGGTATGATCCTAGGAGAGTTTGAAAGCTTCCTGCAAAGTTGCTGTTTTCCTCTGGTGCTGGAATCACAAAGGGAAGACAGCAAGATCCAGAGGAAGTGGTGGCAAAGATCCCTTGGGAGAGGCTCGGGAGAGCATGGGAAAAGGTGGGAAAGGAGGGAAAGCTGCCCAGGGCTTCCAGCTCTGGGCAATGGATGCAGCTCACACAGCACCGGGAAGGGAATGGGAATCTCACAAACCCTTTTCCAAAGGAAAAAGGAACAGATCCATGCTCCAAAACCCCTGCCACCACGCAGGGGGTGTCCCCTGGAGATCCCTCTCCAGAACCCTTCCTAAAATTCCCACCAGATCCACCTGGCTCTATCTCCCAACCTCCTGTCAAACCACCCTTCCCTCCCTGCAGCCAAGGGAAGGGATGTGCTTCCAAAACCGGGGTGTGCCTCGAAACCAGCCCCAAGCCACATCTCCCAAAAACGAGCAGCATCCCCACACAGCTTCTCCCGAGTTTTTATCCAGCTGCTGGGAAAGGCTGAGGTGCCCACGGAGTTGGAGGAATAGCCACTGGCTAACAGTGGGTGACACCCAAGTCACCCACAGTGAATGAAAGACCCCCAAAATACACCCTGGGGGACAGGGAGGTGACACTGGGGGGGTCCCACCCCAAACTGACCAGCAAGGGCTGATTCCAGAGCTGGGAACAGGGGATGTGCCCCAGGCTTGGCAGCGTGTGGTGGGACAACAGGGGGTTTGTATTCCCCAGGTTATAAATCATCCCCTTTTCCTTTAAAAGTCAGGCCTGGCAGCTTTCCCAAAGATCATCAGACAGCAGAGATAATTCCTCTGCTCTGAATCAGAGCGATTCCCAAGGGAATTCTGCTGCAAAGTGGCTGCTCCGAGTCGGAACAGCTGGGGAAGAGCTGCAACAAGGGGCAGCACTTCCCCCACCTGCCTTCCCCTTATTTATTTTGGGATTCCACTGGACTGCAGCCGAATTCCTGAAAGAAAAGGTGCTGTGATTGGTACAACACCCTGGAGTCCTTCAGAGCTAATCCTGGCTGTCACCTTGGAAAAGGGATGGATCTCAACAACGTGCTTTCCAGGGAATCGGTTGCTAAAGCAGCAGCTGCAGGTAGGCAAGGACTTGAAAACAACAGGA
Source organism: Lepidocolaptes lacrymiger (assembly GCA_035584035.1). Taxonomy (NCBI): domain Eukaryota; kingdom Metazoa; phylum Chordata; class Aves; order Passeriformes; family Dendrocolaptidae; genus Lepidocolaptes; species Lepidocolaptes lacrymiger. Next base: position 3,265,987 of record JAXCLP010000060.1, on the reverse strand, counting down.
AAATCTGGGAAGAAAAGAGGTGTGAAAAGGAAAACCAACCCAACCCTATCCTGAAGGGAAGGGCCTGCTTTGGAAAGCTCAGGCCAAAACTCCGGATTGTCCCAAAGCCAACGACCCAAGTTGCCTGGTTTGACTGGTTTTTGTTTCTTTTAATCCCTCCTCACCCCCCAGAGAGGTTTGGCCTCTCGGGGAGGGCAGCTGGACAGCACAACATTCCCGGGATGCACTAGCAGTTGGATTGGTTTCTAAATTAAAAAAAAAAAAAAAAGATGGACTTTTTTATATATATTGAACATAAATAAAAAAGAAATTAATTACAAAATGGTCGCCCTCTCTCACAGAACGGATGCGAACTGGATTTATGGACGTGCCTCCAGGTGACGTTGCTTTCTCCCCCCCTCGCCCCCACCCCACCCCGATAATAAATAAATAAAATTCATGAAGTTTTGGATCCTTTAGTGGTGCAGGTTTGGGCGCTGGGAGCGTTACTGGGCTTTCTTCCCTGTGCCGTTCTTGTCCGCAGAGTTCGAGGTTACCAAGTTCACGGGCCCGTCCGAGTGCAGGGAATCCTTGCGCGGGGGCATCCGCTCGTTGATCCGGTCCAGCCCCCGCGCCTCCTCGAAGCTGCGGATCTTGTGCTGCGGGGAGAACCCACGGATGGCTGCGGGAGAAGGCAGGAGGACAGGGGAGTGGTTAGTGCCAGCCCGGGGATGGGCGGGGAGGAGCCCTTGAGCACACGGCAGACACCGAGGGGATAGTGAGAGGGACGGAGAGCACCTGGCTGGGTTTGGGATCTGCCCACGGGGAGGGTTTTGGTGGTGGTGGTGGGTTTGGGGGTGGGTGGGAATCACGGCAGCAAAGTTTGGGATTCAACCACAGTGACTCACACCGCTCACTAAGAGCATCTTTTTGTGGATCATGGAATGGCTTGGGTGGGAAGGGAGCTTAAAATCATCTCTGCCATGGGCAGGGACACCTTTCCACTAGCCCAGGTTGCTCCAGCCTGGCCTTGGACACTCCCAGGGATGGGGCAGCCACAGCTTCTCTGGGCAACCTGTGCCCAGCCCCTCATCACCCCTCACAGGGAAGGATTTCTTCCCAACATCCCACCATCCCTTTTTTAATAGAGTAGCAGGAATTTGAAGGACCAGACAGGTGCTCGCTGTCCCCAAAGAGTGAAATCTCAGGAAAAATTCAAAGCTGAAAAACACAATACTAAAAAATAAGAATTCTAAAAAAGAAGCCAAACCAAACCGACAGAACAAAGACACCACCACAAGGCTCTGAACTCCGACACAAACCACACACTGCAACACCAGGAGAGGGAACAGCTAATCCTTGGATCACAAAGGCAGAATTCTTGCATGACCAGGAGACACATGGGCAGTTTTGGGAGGGATGGATCCCCCCGAGGGAATTCCCATCTCTGTTCCATCACTGTGAGGCTGAGCATGTCCATCCTCACTGTGATGATCCGGAGCAAATGTGAAACTTCTTTGTGTTACACATAAGTTAAGGAAAAGGGGGTTGTGCCAAATCTTTTACGAGGGCTTGGCTGCTCTACAAACAACTTCCTTTGGTGAGCAAAGTCTCTTAAGAGAGCTCTGTGGCCCCATTCAGTATCGAGGAAAAATCCTCAGGGATCTGCCGTTCCTGCACTCCACAGGGAGGAACCTGCTCTCCACCTCAGCCCAGAAGGCAGGGATTACATCAGCACCACAAAATCCTCTATTTCCTAAGGATTTTGGCCGTGCTGGCAGCCTGGAGTCCCCCACAGGATCAGATTGCAAGACCCCAACCAGCAGAGCATGAACCGCTCTGGCAACCCTCCAAATAAAGATGTTTTATTTGAGCAACGACCTCACCGAGGCTCAAACAGCCCCAAACCAACCCACTGGGTGCTTTTTTGCTCCCCACTTCTGGTGATGCAAGAGTAAAAAGCTTCTGTAAAGGCTGATAAAGCTCTTTGGGGTTCAGCACACGCACACACGGAGATGGTTTTGGGTCTCTCGCCGGGTTCTAGCCATACCTTCCCGTGCCTCTACCGCTTCTACTGTGGCTGCAATACAGAAGAACAGTGGCATGCAAAAAATGAAGACAGAAAAAAAAACAAAAACAAAACAAAAAAAAAAAACAAAACAGAGTGACAGTGAGTGATCCGACATCATGGCTGCGACGCAGAGCCCACGCTCCCCCAGCCCCGGTGCTGCCAAACCACTGGCGAGAGGGAAGAAGAGGTGACAGCAGGTGGAGAGCAGGGTGGGAAGGGGACTCCCCTCGGGCTCAGGGGGAGTCTCCTTTCCTCTGGACTTGTCACACAGATTGATCCGATGGAGAAACGGAGAAGCAGAGAGAGGGCTTCCTGCTGTGTGCTGGGGTGAAGGCATCCCATGGGAAGGGCAGGGATAACCCCGGGCTAAGCCATGGATGTCACCCCCCTGCTCCCAGCTGGGTGGCTCAAGGGCACCCTGGCCACTTTCAGGAGGGAAATGATGCAGAATTCACCCACCACCACCCCAGCTGTGTGAGGGAAGTGATACCGAGGGATGTGGAAATGTTTTGGAGCAGTGGGGAGGAGAGGGGCAGCCTGTTTTCCAGGGAAGGACAAGCAGCATACTGGGCTGCCCTATTCATGATGCCTTGAGTTATAGGAAAAAAAGGCTGATGCTTCAAATCCAGTTTGGCTTCAGCTCCACCTCCTAAAAGTGTTACCAAGCAACAAGGCACCACCGAGCTGAGCAACATCCCCCTTCCTAAACCTGCCGCAGGAACAGGCCAAGTTTTGGTAGGCCCTGCCTCAACATCTGGGAGGAGGCCCTTCCCTAGAACAGATTCTCTGCTTTTTAGCCTCAAAACACCACTCTGGCCCCAATACAAAGGCCACATGGTCCTTGGTAGGCCACGGGGGAAGGATGGAGCTGTGGCTGAACAGCTTTGCCCCGGATTTGGTGACTTTATTCCATTGATTTTGCTAAGCCGTGCTCTGGAAGGCTGGCAGGAGGCTCAGGAGGGAAGGGACCCCCCCACTGCTACCTGTAGCCCAGTTTGGGTTTTTCTGGGGGGCAGAGGCACCCCAAAAAGGGGGGGCAGCCCCCTCTTCTCCTCCCTGAGCTCCCATAAATTCACCAGGAGGCTGCTGGGAGTGCAAAGGGATGTGCGAAATGGGACGGGGTGGGAGAAGGGGGCAGGATGGGGAAAAGGGGGTGGGTGAAGGGGGTAGGACTGGGAAAAAGGGGTGGGAGAAGGGGGTAGGATGGGAAGAAGGGGGTGAGGAGGGCAGAATAAGCAGGGTGGTGCTGAGGGGAGTGCAGGTGGAGCCCGCAGCCATAGGAAGAGGCAGTGGGCAGGGTGGGTAAGGCAGAGCAAAGGCCCAGCTTGTTTGTTCAGTCTTGGGGAGATGCTTATTTTGGGGAAGGGGAAGGTCCCTGGGAGCCCTCAAAGAACCCCCTGAGAGGGGAAGGGGCTGGAGAACGTCACAGCATCACCCTGACAAAGCTGCTGCAACAGCCACCTTCCCACTCAGGCTCTGTTCCCAGAACTGGGGCGACAGGACCATGATGGTTTCTATAAAAAAAAGGGGGGAAAAAAAGAAGAATCCATCCTCCTCTGTGGGCAGAGAAATCCATGAGTTTGGGAGTGATGCTGCATCCTCCCTGGGAGCAGGCAGCAATATTTGCACGTTTCCTACTCGTGAACTATTTAATCCAGGCAGGCCCAGCCTCATCCCTGTGTGAGCTGCAGGAAATCCCCGGTGCCCATGGGAAGGGGGAAGCTGGGGACGTGCCAGCATTCAAAGGATGGCAGGAAAGGATTAAAACACTAGATTACAGGATTCCCTCTGGGGACACGTTACTGGGACAGCTCATTCCCTGACCATCAGCCAACCTCCCTCCCTCGGAGTGGAAAGCCCATGGATTGGATACTGCTCCCAGCATTCCATCGGCAGAGGGAGGGAGCAAAGTGGAAAGAAACCTCCAAAACCAGATCAAAACCTGAGAGGAGCCTTAATATAAAACATTCAGGCCTGGAGGAACCTCATTCCTTTGGCTAAATCTTCATCCAGGCCTGGAGAAATCTCATTCCTTTGGCTGAACCTTCCTGTGTTTGGGATTCCTAATTTCCCAGGGGCAGATCTGGGCGGGGTTTAACAAAGAACAAACAAGGTGTGTCACTGTCACATTCACACAGAGGCTGTCACACAGCAGCAGCAGCAGCGAGGTGAGGCAGAGGATGTGCACCATGCAGCATCAGAAGGGAAATAAAGGATAAAAATCCTTGCAGAAACATACAGTTAAGCAATGCACATGCTTTGTGGGGTGCTGTGGGGTTTCTTCCTCGAGGGTACACAGGGACATCTTGGCATCTCTCCACATCCCCACCTACACCTCTGCTCCTTCCTATTTCAGGATCCTTCCACCCCGTGGGCCTGAACCATCCCCGGCGTCCCCTGGCACCCTGTGGGCTGGGCAGGGGGGGTTTGGGGCAGGTGGAGCAGTGCAGGAGGGGGGGATCAGGGATACTCACCGGTCTGGAGGGTCTGCCTGCCCCCCGAGAGCACTCCCAGGGGCAGGGTACCTGTGGGGGTCAGGCCTTTGAGGGTCAGCACGCTCTCACTCTCCTCCCTGTGGGGACACAACAACACCCAGTTCACAGAGGTCAGTGCAGTGGTCACACTGGGGAGTGGCATGGAAAGAGGAGCCTGCCCTGGGCTGACCAAGCACAGCTCTCACTCAGGAATCAAGGAATTATTAAGGTTGGGAAAGACCTCCAAGATCATCAAATCCAACCCTCAACCAGCAGCACCACCATATGTTCACCACTAACCCATGTCCCCAAGTGCCACATCCACATGTCTTAAATCCCACCATAGAAGGTGAGCCCACCACTGCCCTGAGCAGCCTGTGCCATGGCTGGACTACCCTTTCCATGAAGAAATTTTCCCTAATATCCAACTTAAACCTCCCTGTTTCCTCTCATCCTATCCCTTGCTGCCTGGAAGAAGAGCCTGACCCCCACCTCACCACAACCTCCAGCTAAATGTGTCTTGAAAGTCAAAACCCACCACCTCAAGCCTCGTGCTCTGGAGGAAGAGTTTAGTGAGGTTTTTCCCTTCCTTCCTTTCTGATCGATGTTCCCCTGTCATCCACCCCCCAAATTAAACTCAGTCCCCAAATTAAACCCAGCTCCTGACCCGTCCTTACCGAAGAACTGAGAACACACGTGCCATCTTCCCAATAGCTCTGATCTTATTCCTGATGATCTCCTTACGGACTGTTGTCCCACCTTAGGGAGAGAAAAGAGCAAACAGCAGCATGTTGAAGGCCTCCTGCTTTCCAGGGAATGTCAATATGAAGCACCTGCCTGACTCCAGGAAAAGAAATCATGGTTTACAGATTCACAGCTACACTGGAGAGAGAACGGTGCTGAAGGATGGCATCAGGATGGCATCAGGATGGCAGTGAGAAGGGCAACACCAACGAGATGACACACGGACTCGAGAGCTCTAGAGAGAGTAGAACCACCAAAGGACACGGATTCGGGGAGGTTTCTGTTGGAAGCTCACCAGGTTGGCTCACACTACACAGGATGTAACACAAATGACTCAGCCATGTAGACACAGTTTTGCAAGGCAGAGCACAGAGGGATCTGAGGGCTGATGGGCACTGCTGTGCCACGCAAGCATCAGCTTTGGCATCCAAGGAGCACAGGGAAGGGCTGGCCAGAGCCTTGCAACTCTGCTCGGACCCCACACAAACACAACGTGAGAGACGTGAACTCCCCTCCCGCTCCACGGACCCAACGGGAGAGAAAAAGCATGGAGGGAACTGAAACCAAACCAAAAAAAAACTCAGGTAAATCGGGGGAACAAATCCATCTCCTCTCAGCTGAGATTCCTCACATGGCCCAGTACACATCAGGACAGGAAAGCCAAACCCAGGTCTAACATGCACCATGGCTCAGCCATGCACTACGTGGCTGCATTCAGAATCAGGTAGAAACGTGACCCCGTTCCTCAGGCTCCTGGAGGAACGCAGAAGGGTTAAAAAACACATGGAGCTTATGTTAAAACTGAAAGGGGATGAAGAGCCTGCCCGACTAGTCAGCTCTGGAAATCCACTTCAAGGATCTGGTGGCACAGGCAGTGAAAATTAAGCTCGTAGCAAATTCTAGCTGGGTACCTTTCGGATAGCTTGAAATGTAGTGATCTTCAGGGAGAGGAGACACCAAGAAACAAGTAGATGAAGACAGAGATAGAAGAAACAAATTTAATTTTCATGGGACGGGAGGAAAGAAAAAAAAAAACCAAAAAACAAAAAGCAAGAACGAAATGCAATGGGAGAAGCGGGTTAAGAGTCTCCACCTGGGACAGAAGCAGCTCAAGGGCCCCACTTCTCACTGCCCCCCTCAGCTTCCTGAGGCCCCCCAAATTCCAAACTCCATGTCAGCTCAACCACTGATTTGCCCCCTTCATCAAGGCCAAAAGCTATATTCTTGTTTTTGGGGAGGGGTGGCGTGAGAAGCCACTTTACAGAGGAGTTCACTGCAACAGATGAGTGGATTGGGTGGATATTTTGGTGCAGAAAAAGTTGAATTGGGGGAAAAAGAATAACCAGCAGCCTGTGTAAGGAGCAGGAAAGCATTCCCAGAGCAGCTGGCAAGAAGTGTCAGTCGCAGTGAATGTCATTTAATTTCTCTATGACTGAACAGCAAGCGAGGAACAAAAAATGTTTCCTACCCAAGAACTGCACAAGGTTTGGCCAAAAAGGAACTGGAGAACCCTGGCTGGGCATCCAGTTATAAATCAAGTGCATCAAACACCTTCCCCACCTTTCCCCTGCACTGTTACCAGGTCCCAGCAGTGATATTTTACCTTCCAACGTCTCATCACCATCCGAAATCAGCTCGTCATCGGAGCAGATGTTGAGGATGTTAACGAGCATCTCGGTGACTGCAAGAGGCACAGACAGGGGGGTCAGAGAGGCCTGGGGCACATGGTGGCACTCAGGGGGATTTGGAGGGCAGGCTGGAGCAGGGAATGGTTCTCAAGGTCGTTTCTTCCCTGGAAGTGGGAGCCTAAAGACACTTTTAGCCACAGCTGCTGGTACCTCGCAGCGGTACCAGAGCAGACGACACAGGCTCTGTCTTCTGCCAAGGAGGTGGATGCAGTCCAAGCACATCACAGAGGAACCAGACGTGGGGAATGAGGTGCCAACATTCCTGCAGAACAGCCTGAGCTCGCCCAAGGTCCCCCCTCCCCATCCCGACCCTCCCAACAGGCCACCTGGCTCCAGGAATGCTGAATTTGAGGGAGGGGATTCAACCTTTGGTGCCTCAAAGTCAAAAAAAAAAACCCTTTGGCAGTTTTCAGAGCTTGATCCACACTCCAAACACACAACACTGGGGTGGAATTTAAACTCATCAGGAGATGTAAAAAATCCATTTGCTGGAAAGCTGAGGCAAAGTCTTGGGCATATTTTAAGCTGCCTCGCCTCCCTCAGAATGAAAAAAGCCTGTGATTGAAGTGAATGTTTCCTTTTTGGTGGGCCAGGAGCCAACAGGAATTTTTAATTACTCTGTTGCAAACCCAGAGCAGAAGAAATGCCTCCAAATTCTGAGGTGGGGCTACACAACTCATGATCAGCCCCATCAGAAATGCAGGAAGAGCAAGAAATGAGCGTTCTGTTGGTGAAAGGTCCTTACAACAAGCATAAACAACTGTTTTCCCAAGAATTTAAACCAGGGACATGAACATTTCCTTGAATTTGAACTGTTTTCCAGTGCTACCTGGTATTAATGAGCTACAGCACTCTCCCAACACACATGGGACACATTTCCCAGTCACTGGGAACTCAGAAGAGAAATCCCAATCCCTCTTACCCTTTTCCCCTACGAAAGGCAAAGACCATGTGAAGACATCCATGAAGTTTGGAAGCCAGTAGGGATGAGGGGAACAGTTGAACTGCCTGATGTTCATGACGTTGTTTTCATATTTCAGTACAGCAGCTGGGAGAGAAAAAGCAAAGAGAACAGGTGACCATGGGCAATGTCAACTTCAGAGAATCATGGAATGCTTTGGGTGGGAAGGGAGCTTAAAATTCATCCACTGCCACAGGCAGGGACACCTTCCACTATCCCAGGTTGCTCCAACCTGGCCTTGGGCACTTCCAGGGATGGGGCAGCCACAGCTTCTCTGGGAATTCCATCCCAGCCCCTCCCCACCCTCACAGGGAGGAATTCCTTCCCAATATCCCACCTAACCCTGCCCTCTGGCAGTGGGAAGCCATTTCCCATGTCCTCTCCCTCCATCCCTTGTCCCAAGTCCCTCTCCAGCTCTCCTGGAGCCCCTTTAGGCACTGGAAGGAGCTCTCAGGTTTCTCTGGAGCCTTCCCTTCTCCAGGTGAACACCTCCAGCTCTCCCAACCTTTGGAAGCTGTACCTGTGTTAATGAAACTTCATTATCAACGTGAAATTAACACTTGTGTAGAATCAAACTCTAAGTTCCCCAAAATGGGAAGGCTTACACAATAATTTTTTTAGTTTACCTAGGTTTAGTTCACTTTTGTTGAACCAGTGAAGGTCAGTTGAACAAAGCTGTTAAAATTTATGCAAAACACAAAGCCAAGATCCACAGTGAGGGGTAAAAAAAACCCCAGAGCTGAGGAAAATCCCCTCATGGTTTAGAGGGAAGTGGAAAGCTTGCCTACACTATCAGCTTCTCTGGGATGGCAGCATCCCACAACAGGGCTCCGTTGTGCCGTGGCTGGGAATGAAAAGCTTCATTCCAGGCTCTATGACTCGACAGCTAATTACCACAGTAACACATTAAGTCAGAGAACCAACCACTTCAGCTCAGCACACAAAGCTCTCTTTCACTTCATGCCCAAGAATGCAAGTGGAGGAGAGGGTTTTGTATCAAAAATAGTGTATTTCTGTAGCAAACCCAGGGTGGCAGCAGGAGCAGGGCAGGGATTGTGCCCCTGTGCTGGGCACTGGGAAGGGCCCCTCGAGTGCTGTGTACAGGTCTGAGCACCTCAATTTAGGAAGGACACTGGGGGGCTGGAGCGTGTCCAGGGAAGGGAATGGAGCTGGGGAAGGGGCTGAGGGAGCTGGGGGGGCTCAGCCTGGCGAAAAGGAGGCTCAGGGGGGACCTTCTGGCTCTGCAAGTCCCTGCCAGGAGGGGGGAGCTGGGTGGGAATTGGGCTCTGCTCCCAGGGAACAGGGACAGGAGGAGAGGGAATGGCCTCAGGTTGTGCCAGGGGAGGGTCAGGTTGGACATCAGGAGGAATTTCCTCATGGAAAGGGTGGTCAGGCATTGGAAGGGGCTGCCCAGGGAGGTTTCGTGTCCCCATCCCTGGAGGTGTCCAAGGAAGGACTGGCTGTGGCACTCAGAGCTCTGGGCTGGGGGACAAGGTGGGCATTGGGCACAGGGTGGACTCTATGATTTTGGATTTCCAACCTGGATGATTCTGAGAGGGCAGAGTGGGAGAGGGATTCCCTGACCTTGTGAGGACAGTGCTTGACACCCCCCAAGAGCCCCTTACCCTTGTTGTTATAGACATCTAAGTAATTTGGTGCAGAGAAGATTGTGATTAGGGAGGGAAAGCCCGTTGTCTGGCTCTTCCTGTACATTCGGTACCTGGAAAAGAGGCCAAGTGTTAAACACTGCCCAGGGAAAGCCCAAAGCTGCCCAGCCCTTACCCTGCTGCAGCACTTACCCAGCATCCTGGGCTTCATGAGCTCGGATTACGGATAACAAACTATTGTTCTGCAAAAATTCACACACTGCAGGATAACTGCAAGACAAGAAAGCAAGGATAACTCAGCAGGTGGCAAAGGAGAGCACAGAGCACGTGTGGTTTTGGTTTCAGGGACCAGCCACTTACAGAAACCACCTGGTTGGTGTCCAGCACCCCAAAAAATGCCAGTATATAATTTGAAAATTAATTGCAAAGGGTTCTGTTAAACAGACCCCTGGTGCCAAACCCTCATTTCAAATAATCTGTCAGCACAAATGCTGCTTTTATAGGCAGGAAAAGATTTTTTCCTAAAGATCCTGGTACTGAAAACCACTCACAGGGCACCGTGCCAGGCAAAAGGAGCATCTCTGCTGTCTGAGACCACAATTTCATAAAGTAGCTTATCCAAAGTTACTTCTTTATTACAGAAGAAAAAATCCCAAACAATCATTTGTGCATCAGAGCCAAGAGAAGAGTATTTCAGGTACACTGCACAGCCCCATAAAAGGACCTGAAGAGGGATTTATTTTTGTGTAAGGGGAGACAAAGTGCCCCCTAGAAGACCCCTTACCTGTAGAAATAGGAGCAGCCTCGGACAGTGTTGTGGGCAAAATGCTCCAGGGTTTTCTCGTTGCCATAATCCTCGGAGGGATCAGACCAGAGCAGGTCACACATTGGACCAAAGGCTGGAGGCTCCTTAAACCTGTCTAACTGGAAAAGGGACACAAAATCAGGAGGCTGCTGGTGGGAGCAGTGGCAGGACATACACACCCCTCCACCCCCCTGGGAATCCATGCAGGAATCAAGCCATTAACAGCCCACTCCACTGGAATCAGAAGTGATGGGAACGCCCGACGGAGATGACTTACTTTCCTAATGTCATCTAGACATGTGATTTCTGGAGACAGTCCTCCATGGACACACAGGAATTGCTGGTTTAGGAGGGCAGCAAGAGGAAGACAGTCAAATGTATCCATGCACGCATCGTACACTCGCTCCGAGTATTTGATTCGACCTGGAAATGGGAATTAAATAAAGCTTTGATCAGCCAAAGTGCTGAGAGATAAATTCAAGGAGCCCAGCTCCTGAGATGATATGGAAATTCTGTGTTTATGGCCCACAAATCCAGCTTTGCACTTGTGTATTAGTGAAAATACTGACTTAGAAAACATTTATTGGGTGTGAAGAGGAAAAGGCTTCACCATAACCTGGACTTGTTCAGGAATATTCACCTCCCTTCAAGCTGTTTTCCAGAACACCTGCACTGAGATCAACACAGCAAAGAGACTTGTTTCCACCTGAGAGAATAACCTTGGGATGCTCTTAAAGCCATCCCATCCCTTCCCTACCTCCCTGCTGCCCCTCCAGGCTCATCCTATGCAGGCCATACACAGGGAAAGGCAGCAGCTGCTGGATTTGGCACAGCATCATCACACAGTCCTCGAAGGCAGAAACTGCCTTTTCAGCTGGCCATGGGTGCTCTGGGATAAATGGATTTTCACACTGTTACAAGTGATGACAATCTCCACTGATTCCTCACCCAGGCAGAGGTGAAGATGATTTTTCCATACATTAAACAGAGATGCCATGGCCTTTCCAAAGCAGTTTGGCTCTTGCAGCAAACCTCAAGTAGGATCAGAAATATCCTTATTTCAGAGATGATTCAGGGAGGGGAAAGGCAGCATCTGCTGTTTTCCAAAGGGGAAAAACCCCCATGTCCTGGTTTTCTGACTGAGCTCAGCTACAGGAGCTCTCCTGCCCCACCTGATGGCTACAGGATCCAGCAAGGGGCTGAGAGGTGTTTTCCAGCTCATTTCTGAGCAAACAAAGGTTATCATCTCATCACCCCCGAGCCTTCCCCCATCCAACAGCACCCAGAGGTGAAGGGGAAAGACTGGACTCACCCAGGTCAGATCCTTGGGCAAGAATTCCCTCATGGAGCTTTGCATTGCTGTTGCCCCCCTTTTTTATTGCTTGGAATGACTGTCACCCTCTGGGGAGAGGGGTCATTCCATGACCTTTCCTCATCACTGGTTTGAAAAGACACCAATGCTGCACAAAACCATCTCTGACTAAAACAATCCTGAAGGTAAATGATTCTCCCGAGTGCAAACAGGGAGGAGCAAAGCCTTTCCTTGTTTCCAGCTGGAATCACTGATCCCAGCTGCACAATCTGGAGCTGAAATGACTTTTGGCAGTGATTACACGTTGCTGGGCCTGGAAGTCAGGGAGGGGAGGATGTGACTGGCTCATCAGGGGAGATGTGTTCCCATTCCTTCCATCTCTGCAACCAAAAGGCCACATCACCACACACTTGGTGCTTTGCAGGACTTACGGATTGGATTTTTTGGGGTATTTTTTGCAGCAGGGGCTGAAAACAGAAGAGTTGTGTAAGCAGGAAAACACAACAGGGTTTTACAGCTCTGGATATTAATTTGCTCTGATATTAATCTGATTATCGGCCTGATATTAATCTGATCATTAATCTCATTGGTAATCTGATATACAGCTCTGATATTAATCTCTGTGCCCAGAGGCACAAAAATTAAGGCCCACACCTCCTCCCAACACCTTTTTTTAAAACATATCTAAAAACATATTTCTTAAATACATTTAAATCCTTCTCCCACTGCTGGTACTTACATTCCTGCTTGAAGGTGAAATACTCTGTGAGGTGCCTGCACTCGTGGTTCCCTCGAAGGAGGAACAACGTTTTGGGATGGTTTATCTTTAAACTCCATAAATACAGCACACACTGCAAGGGAGGGAAGGAGGAGATGGCACGTCAGAAAAACACTTTCCCAGGGCACTGATCTGCCAGAGGCTTCCCAAAGTGTTTCTGGGAAGACACCCAGGATGGGACCCAGAGACAAATCCAGCTCCATACTGGGCAGTGGACCTTATCTTGGCCAAATCCAGCAGTGGGGGAAAAGCCACCCGGATTTCTCTATATTAGGGCTGACTTGGAGAAGTGACAAATGAGATTTGAGTCAACCGAAACCAGCTCGGGGCTGGGTGGGGGCAGGTTTTTTCCTTCCAAAGCAAAACCAGCTGTTTGCTCCAGATGTTCCACTGGGATCCAGTGGAGCAGGCAGCCCTTTGTGCATTAAACATCCGAAAAATTCAGCTTTATCTCCCCCACGGACTTCCCCACCCCCTCCCCAATCTCATTTCTCTGCTTACGCCACAGTCATGTGAAGTTCAAGTTCAAAACAGGAAAAGCTGAGCCAAACCCCGAGCTTAGCAAAGCTTTCTGCCTTTGAGAAGGGCTTTCCCCATCCCCCAGCTGAGCAGCAACACCTGTGAAATGAAATGATGCTCTTTGATGAGGCAGAGCCCAGAGTCAAACTGAAACGGGTGTTTGCACCAGAAATGTTTCACGGTGGCTTCCCAGGAAGCCTCAGGGAAGGGCTGGAAAGCAGGAGTGCTCACCCCTGTGGGCTCTGCACTGTCAAGCTGACAGGGAAATCAGCTGGAACCTCACACAGGGAATGCTATCCAACGATTTGGAGTGCTGGAAGGGCAATCCATAATGACAGCAGCTCCAAGATCGGGATTAAAGTCACTAATAAGAGCTTACCCTGGAGGCTGACATGGTACAGAACCTGCACCTGCCTGGGGAATGGCAACCACAAATCTGCCAGCAGTTTTACCCCCTCAAATATTGCTGATGTGGGGCACAGATCTCCAGGAACCAGCTGGAAACAACCCCCAGACCCCAAATAAACTGGTTTCCAGTCATTTCCCAGCACACACAGCTCAGACATGATGGTGTTTAAGCACTGAACCTGCAAGGTAAGCTCTGCATTAGCCACTCCAGCTGATCCCAAAACCCAAGGAGCTGTAAAGCACCATCTGTGTCTCACTTGGAATTCAAGCCCACATTAAAAACTTGATTAATTCTGAATTCTGCAAGTGAACAGGGCCAACACCAGTAGCAGAATCATGTTTTATTGCATCTGTTACCAGGAGGAATGCTCCCAACAAACCCATTTATAATTATTCTGGGATTTAAAGCTTTAACCTCCTGTGTTTGCAAGCTAAATGTCACTTTTTGGGGCTGGCAGGAGAACTTGGAAGTTGCTATAAATGAAGCAAATGACTTGCTAACGACTGGAGAAAGAACCAGCCCTGGCATCCAAGCAAAGCAGAGATACAGAGGAGGATTTGGGATGTATGGAAGGTTGGCAACTTGCAGAAGAGAGATTTTTAAAGCACATTTGAAGGGTTTTGAAGTGAAAAGGGACTGAATTTGACACCACAGCTCTTCCTGGACACACACAAAGCAAACCACAGCCGTGCAGAGCAACATTCCCTGTGGCTGCAGCTCCTTCCCAAGGATGTGGGAGCTGCCAGGTACCACTGGGACACAGAGTGAAGGACATTCAACAACCCTCGAGGGCTCCAGAGGGGCTGGAATGAGGAATGAGGGAGGTTTCTACACTTGCATGCCTTGGATGCTTCCTGCACGGATCCCTTTCCCAGACTTTCACGGCCCTGTGCCCAGGAATTGATTAGTGCCTGTTTACAACAGCCCAGCAGTAACTCCAGACAGTTATTTGGGCTTAAATAATCTTAAATAACCTCCTTTTCCCCTTATTCTGCCTCTCAGCATGGAGCCCAAAGCCAAGGGTTTGATCCACTTGGAAAGGGAAGGCTCAGCAGGCCCTGGGGAGGGAATTGCAGGAGGAATTGTGACCCCAGACATGCAAGAGGGGCTGGTGCCAAACCTGCCCAAAAGCCACACCAACCTCTCTGCCCATTCCCAAAACCTGGCATTTATCAGGAAGTTTTCAACATGGAGCCTTCCCAGCGTTTCCCAGAGTGGGAACAGAGGCAAAATTCCCACATCCAGCCCACAAATGTACCTTCCCTCACACCTTACAACCTTCCCTGGATCTCTTCAATATTACTCTGGATAAAACAGTGCATTAAATCAAGTTTATCATATAATTCCATAATTAGACAGCAATCATGTCCCATCCTAATTGGGCTGGAAAAACTCCTCTGGGAAAGGTGTATGCCATCACCACCCCACTTTTCCTGATAAACCTCCTCTTTCCACAGAATCTATTTTTGGTCATAGCAATTGCTCTACTTTAACAAAATTATTCTCCTCATTGTTTTCTGATTTGGACCTGGATGGTCCCTCCCCACCACGGTCCTGTGTGAGGGCTGGGGGATGGAACTAAAAGCTTAATGAAAGCAGCATCTTTCCCACTTGGAGACTGCTGGGATAATCCTTCAGCAGGGGCTGCCTCATCAGCATCTCCAAAGGGAGGAGTTCATCCCGATTTCCGTGCTGCCTGTCAGCCCCTTCCCTCTGGAGCTGGATGTGTGACCAGTCAGTCTCGCTGTCACAGCAGGTTTGTGACAGCCAGCTCTTCCCAGAGTCCCCTTCCATCAGCATTCCAACTTCATTCCAGCTTTCACACGGTCCTTTCCCTCCCCTCACAACTCTTTTCTTTAACAAACCCAACCAGCCCACAATTCATGGCCTCATTATCCCAGGAATTAATGTTTTTAAAGGAGAATTTTCCTAAGCCAGAGGCCCAGAAAGAATTTGTTGAGTGATTTGCTGTCGACATCCAGCTGAGCTGATGAACTGAGGCTTTGGGAAGGTTTAAACTGTTTTGTCTGAGCCACAAATTCCATCTTTTACCTGGACAGCCAAATGCCTGGAGCCATGGAGAATTCCTGGAAGGGACATTTGGGCCTTACACCTTCCTGGCCCCAACTGTGGCACCTCATTTCCTGCCTGCCTGCAGCAGGATGCAATTAAACCAATCCCTCCTGTTTCACTCCATTAAAAGGTCGTGATTACAGAATTATGGGATACCCTGAGCTGGAAGGAACCCACAAGGATCAGCAAGTCCTGGCTCTGCAAAGGACACCCTCAGCTGTTCCAGGGAGGCATTGGATCATCTCCCCATCCATGGATGTGCTGGTGCTCTCCACCTTCCCAGTGGACAGAACACAGGGAAACCTGGATGCTTTCCCACCCCCTGAGCCTCTGGGATGCCCCAAACCTGCTGCAGCACATCCAGGTGGGAATCTCCGCCCAGCACTGTGCAGCAGGTGGAAGGAAGAGGCAAAGAGCAACGGGAACACGGGAATCAAACCTTCTGGAATCTGCTTTAAGGGTGACATTTGGAGCAGCCCCCACACGTGCTCATCAAAGCCCACCCTGAGTCGTGAGATCACTGCCAGCTCCAGGGGGAATGGAGCAATCCATGACATTCCTGCTGCAACACGGGGGGGAAAGGGAAGGGGGGGAGTCAAAAGCAGCAAGAAATAAACCCTTTCTCCCAGAGCTGATGCAGCCTGAGGGGGTCAGTGCCAGGCCACAGCTCAGGAGGTTTTATCTCCAAGTTTCAGATTTTCCTGCCCAAAAAAGATAAACCATCTGTTTCTGCCCCACCACCTCTGTTCTCCCAAGGTGGCCTCATCATCCATCCCCTGGGAATTCCTCCATAACTATCACAGGCAGATAGAAAAAGGGGGAATGGATTTCAACTAAAACAGGATTTAGATGGGATATCGGGAGGAAATCCTTCCCTGTGAGGGTGGGGAGGGGGCTGGGATGGAATTCCCAGAGAAGCTGTTGCTGCCTCATCCCTGGAAGTGTCCAAGGCCTGGTTGGATGGGGCTTGGAGCAACCAGGTGTCCATGGCAGGGGGTTGGAATGGGATGATCCTAAAGGTCCCTTTCAACCCAAACCATTCCATAATTCTGTGATGACCCCAGCAAGGAGAGACCAGGGCACTGATCCACAGCACTCCTGCAGATCTAGGAGTAAAATCTCCATGTCTGATCAATCCTGGGGGAAGAGCAGAGAGGGGGAGCAGCATTTCTCCACCCAGGACCTGTAAAATCCATGTGTAGACACAGGGTCCAACAACTCCCACTTGAAGGTTTCTGGGTTAACACTAAAAAAAAAATCCACCTTTTATCTCAGAAGGAGCTGCTGTGCTGGGGTATAATCTCTTTTCCAGGTAAATACTCTCCAAGAGCAATCCCAACTGGCACAAGCTGAGCCATTCAAAGGAGCAGTTGGATGTCCTTCCCCTTCCTCCCTGGGGGGTTATGGGGCTCCTCCTGTCAGCACCACCCCAAATCCCAGCAGCCCAACCCCACCTTTCCAGCATCCGGACCCGCTTCCCCGGAAAGGGCTCATCGTCACACCTTGGCTCCCTGTCAGAATTCCCGAGGCTGGAAGGGAGCCAGGGGCTGCTCCAGCACAAGCTGCAGGCAGAGCTCTCCCTAAATCCTCTGCAGAATCCTTCAAAGAGCCACTTGCACTCATCCAGCAGAGTTCCTCCCCAGGATTTAACTGGGAATGATTCCTCTGCAGACCAAATGGCTCAGTATTCCTGCAACCTTCCCCTTCCAAGAAAAACCACCTCCTCTGCTATTCCAGCCCAGTTTTCACGCCTGGTTCCCCAAAAGCCCTTCATTATGTTGCTTCCAACCAGGATAAACACTCCATTTCCACCCCTTTTCCACCACCCCTGTGAATCCAGGAGGCTGCAATCCCTTGGGATTTGTGGCATTTGCTAATAGCTGTCCCATCCTGTCCCATCCCAGGTCTCCAGAGCCAGCACCAGCCTCAGGGACACATCAATTCCTTTGTCCTCAGGACCACCAACTTCCCAGCATTGCCCAGTTCCTGGTCATGGAATCCCACAGAGCTGCAAAGTCCTAACACAGCTCCAATGATTTCTCCCTTCTCCTGACCCCATTCCAAGGCTGATTCTTCCAGGGGGAAGCAGTGACTCAGTCGTGTGACACTTTTCTTTACCCTGCTCTGCTGAATCGTGCAAGTTTTTCAACATTTGCTTCCCACTGCCTGGTGGGATCCCGTTCAGGCAACACACAATCAACTTTCCCTCTTGTTTCCCTGAGTGACAGCTCCAAGTGACATGAAAACTCTGCTCCAGAAGGCACAGTTTAGCCATTAACCCCATCACTGCCACTGAACTGTCACTGACTGAGGATCCAGAGCTCAATCCTGACATTGGGACATCATTTTTGTGCTTAAAATCTGTGTGTTACCAACATGATTTTTATCCCATGCTGAACTCGACTGGAGGGTAAACCCAGCACAAGAGATCTGTGTTTGCTGCTTGAACTGATTCTGGGCTGTATTTGAATTGATTCTGAGTTGTATTTGAGCAGATTCTGAGTTGTAATTCTGGGCTGTATTTTAACTGATTCTGGGCTGTATTAGAAATTATTCTGGGCTGTATTAACTGATTCTGAGCTGCAATTCTGAGCTGTATTTAACTGATTCCAAGCTGTATTTAACTGGTTCTGAGCTGTATTTGAACACTTTTGGTTCCTTTAGTACAAGCACCCCCAAGCTCAAGTTTCTTTGTCACCTCTATACTGAAGTAGCCTCTGTCCACGTAGTCTCCCAGGAAGAGGTAGCGGGTGTTATTGGGTGATCCTCCAACTTCAAACAGCTTCATCAGGTCAAAAAACTGCCCGTGGATGTCACCACACACTGGGGGAGCAAGAACAGCACAAAAGAGGGACAGAATTACATGCCAAGAAAAGAAAGGTCACGACATTAACAAGGAGCTGAGCGCAGCCTCGACCTCTGCCAGCAAAACCCTCTCTTCTGAGAGTTAAAACACCCTGCTGGTGGGAGGAACACAACAAAAATCCTGCTGGTGTTATCCCAGTGGCCCTTATTCAGCTCTCTGACCTGTGATAGGAGCCTCCACCTCGATCATGGTCTTCTCGTGCCTCAGGATGGCGGCGCCGTCGTTGATGATCTTCAGCGCCGCGTCCTCTTCCAGCCGCCCTTCCTTCACCAAGTGGCTCTTGAGGACGTCGAGCCTCGGCTTCCCATCCTCAAACACCTCCTTCAGAGTGAGCCGCTGCGTGGGAGGGAACGGGACAGCTGGAAAGGGAAGGCAAGGAAGTCAGCAACACGTCTCTTTTTTTGGGGGAGAAAGGAATGACAGTGTCTGCGGCAGGAGGCTTCGCTTCCGAGCCCAGAGCAGACACTCAGAAACTGAATTCCCACTGAAACTGGGCTCTCAGATCCTGAAAGGAGGAGAGCTGAGCTGCCAGAGCTATGAATTCACCCCTCAGCTTGGCTAAAACCCCACTCTGTGTAGACTAAATGCCATCTGCACCTGCTCCAGAGCTGCATCCTAATTCAGAGGGGACAATCGTCACCACAACGCTGCAATGAAACAGGTTTCATGCAAATCTCAGGAAAACCAGGATGGACCAATTCAGGCAGGAGCACCAATATGCAACATTTTGCTTCTCAGGGAACCACCCACCCCCCAAAAAGCAGAAGTTGCTTTTACAGGTCTTTTCCAACCTCAGTAATTCCGTGACATGCCAAAATACAGTGAATTTAACAGGACAGAGCTGGATAAATAACACAGGGAGGAGCAGCGGTGCCACCGCTCCCTTTTAAATGCAATTCCAGCAGCAATTTCCCCTGAAAACCCTGAGAAAACGAGGATGAGGCGGCACAAGGGATTCTTTGGAGCTGAACATCAATTTTCGAATCACAGGAGCTGCAGGAGCCAGGAGAACAAGGGCTGATCTAATGAAAGGGGAGCCAGTGCCTGCAAGGAGGTGGCCCCACTTCCACTGGTCCCTTTGGAAGTTGTGCTCTCCCATCCCACGTGCCCGGAACGCTCCAGAGCACACACAGAGCCTTCCCCAAGGAGCTGCCAATTAAACAGGGTTAAACAAGAGCTGTTTAAACCAACACAGGCTGGACAAGGGGTTTGACTGTATCCAGAGGCCATGAAAGAGAGAAAACGGCCCCTCTGGGTGTGGATTTTGCAGGGTTTTACCTATTTTTCCCTCTGGATGAGTGTAAGGATGGTAGGAATCACGCTGTGGAAGGAGGTCAGGGAAGATGCACAAATAGGATCAGCTGGAATGAGGTAGGGTGAAAGGGGCTGGGTGGAAATGTGGGTCCAGGGCTTGGAGTGAGGGAGGTTTTGGGACTCACTGCCATGGAGAGGCTGGGAAACCATTTGGAAGCACTTCTACAAACCCTTTAGTTGTACTGGCACCTGCCACCCAACTCCAGAGGGGGAGAGAGCAACTGGAGAGTAAATAAGGAAGAGAGTGGAGAAATAGGAACCATCCACCTCCACATTCCCCATCATTCCAGGCCTTCAAACACAGCCACCACCTGAGGAGCCATCCCAAGGAAGCAAAGAGCCTCCAGAAGTGGGGTCAGAGAGTTTAGAGGAGACAGGATGGGACTCCTGGATAAGTGCTGCCCATCCCACCAAGCAGAGACTCAAAAGGAAGCTTTGGATCCATGGCTTTGCCTCTTCCTGGAGGCCCCAGAGAGCAGAGTTATGCAAGATAAAATGTGAGGCTGTGCCAGTGTGAGCAGCCAAGAACTTTTATATAAGTTGCCTCCTTGGCTTTGCATGGCTCCACTCCCACCAGGAGCTGGGCAGGATAAGGAACCAGCCTCTCCTCTGCTCTGCCTGTGTGCCAGCCAGGCTGCAGGGAGAGAATCCTGCTGCAGAGATGCCAGAGGAACAGCACCATCCCTGGGATGCACACACAGCACAGCCCATCCTTCCAGGAAGGAATCCTGGATGTTTGGGAAAGGGGAAAACTGGGAATCAAATCCTATGCAACAACCCTAAGTGTGTGGCCTGGCTGCTGGCAGGATTCATTGCATCCTATCCCAGGGATCTTCTCAGACCCTGTGAGTCCATTTCCTTCTCAAAACCAGTAAAACCAGTAACTTCTCAGCCCTTTCAGCATCCCCTGGCCATGGCAGGACCAAAATGATTCCAACCAAGCTCTGTGGAGAGAGTGATCCTGCAGGGATTAGTCCACATCACCTGTTTTCCTGCTTTTTATGCTTCCTGCTATCCCACTCCAAAAAATCCTTCCTCATTCCCCGAGCCTGTTGTGTGGTGCCAGAGCAGAAACTTGTGCCATGGAGTCTTGTTTAAATAGTGAACTCTGTAGGT
This sequence comes from Lepidocolaptes lacrymiger, assembly GCA_035584035.1. NCBI lineage: Eukaryota > Metazoa > Chordata > Aves > Passeriformes > Dendrocolaptidae > Lepidocolaptes > Lepidocolaptes lacrymiger. The sequence continues at coordinate 3,245,271 of JAXCLP010000060.1, read as the reverse complement.
CTGGGACTTGTAATTCTCCAAGGGCACCCAAACCCACTCCCAGGAAAAGACAATTCCTGCCCTACTAACAGGATAGGAGCTGAATGCCAGGCCACAAACAAAAGGACACAAGTGCAAGTGAAGTTGGAGGTGTGAAATGGATTAAAAGGCCAACTGTGCCCAAGGGACTTCAGGAAAATTAAGAGGATGGGGAGAAGACTCCAGTGCAAGACTCCATTTGCTGCCAAATTAACCCAGATTTTAAATGCCAGGCCAGGAGCAGGTGGGTATTTACAGTGTTCTGAAAGCACATGGATAGTCAAGGATGGGACAATTTGGGGACAAAAAGCTGCCTTTGTAGCACCAACTCGACCAACCCAGAGCATCACTTGCCCCTCAGTGCAAGAAGATATTCCTGCAGGAGAAAAGCACATTGCTTTCTACATCTGCCCTTAAAAAGTACTTAAAATGCACTTAAAATTCAACTTAATCAGGGCTGCCCAATCCCCAGCTGCAGGCAGAGCCAGTGCCATGGAAGAGAAAACAGAGGGATCCACAAATGACTGTTTATATATCCCAGAGTCCCTGGGATGACTGGCTGGAGCAGCAGAGGCAGATTCATTACTGAAAAAGGAGCAAGTGCTCTTTGCCTGGAGTGGCAGTGGCCAAACGCTGCTCCCCAGCTCGGGAAGGAACAGGAGGTGTCCCCTCAAGCCCAAAAAAATCATTTAGGATCAAACATGCTCAGTAACAAACTCTAGAGAGGTTTCCCTGGAGCTCCTGATGCCACCCAAAGGACACTGGACACAAAAACTCTGATTCCCTGATTGCTCCTCATTATTGAACAAATGGTTATAGATGCACTTTGGATGGGAAAAAAGGGCATTTTGGGCAAAAATGAGGATATGGATGCCAAGGAAGCTGGACAGGGCTGTCAAAGGTAGAAACATTTCCAGGGAAAAGTCATTCAAACCCCCTTTGAAAAGGAGAAAAAGCTGCTTCCTGTGCTGGGCTGGGCAGAGCACGAGCAGCAGGGCAGGATTTTTTTAATCTTCCCTGATTTCCAAATAGCCCAATGTTATTTTTATCCGGTATTTTATTCTCATTCACACCTAACCTACATTCATCCATTCAAAGCTGAGTCCAGGGCTCACACTGAGCTGGCTCAGGGGAAATAATGTGGAGAAATCCAGCAAGGAAAAGGCCATTTGTGCCTGGAGAAAACCAGATTTTTGGGATCGTTGATGGGGAACAAAACCTTGCAGGCAGGTGATGGATCCAGCCAAGCTGATTCCTGCTGCTCCATCCAGGACAGGCTGGACCTCAGCAGCTCGTCACCTTCAAACCTGATGCTGGAATCACAGAATCATGGGATCATCCAGGTTGGAAAAGATGGTTTTCCCTCCCCTGAGGTGCCTCAGGGCAAGTTTCTGTGAGAACCTGCACAAACCAGGTGTGTACCTGATATCCTGATTTTTCCAAGCCTGGACCAAGCCCTGACAAATAATCTGTGTCATTTTTCAGGGCTGGCCTTGCCATGTCACAGAACTGCCCTTTTCAGCTACAGAAGCCCTGTGGAAAAAAAGTGGAGCAATATTTCACCTCCCACCTGAGGAAAGAAAGAACTTCTCCCCTGTTAACATAAATAACACTAATGCCTAAGAAAAATCACCAAGTCAAGCAAACACCTCCTTATATAAAAGCAGCAAGAGCCAGAAATTATTATTATAATTAGATTATTATTGCTGTTTCTGTCTGTCTTCCCCCAAATTTTTGCATGTTTCAACCCTCCAAGGGCAGTAATTTTCCTTTCTTGCTCTGAGTAAGGAACCCCCAGATTTCAAGAACTCCAAAGACTCACAGACAGAGGGAAAAAAAAAGCCACAGTTTTGTTTCTCAGCCCTGGAAGTGCCACAGGATGACCACAGGATTTGGGATTATCTGAACTCCTATGGAATGGCAGCTCCTTCAAAGAGATGCAGTTTGTATGTCCCAGTTTTACCCCAGACCATTCAGAGCTGTGCTGCTGGTGCTGAATCCAACCTCCCAGTGTCCAAGGGCTCAGAGCTCGCTCTGCTCCTCACCTGGAGCCACATTCCTCTTTGTAGCCCAACCAGAATATCTCCTCACAATAACCCTAAAAATATCTGTATTGTCCATGGAATTCTATCAGCTGAATGATTCCTTCACGGGGGAGAGTCACAGCCAGCCCAAAAGAGCCGTGAAATGCTGAGAGAGATGAACCAACCGGCAGCAAATCTGCCTTTACCTCACCAACTTCCTTCCACTCATTCCAGGAGTAACACCCAGATTTTGAGGGCACGCTGGGAGAGCCTGGCACACCCGGGCTGAGCAGGAGCCAGGTGCATTTAATGCTAAAAAAAGCAAGTGACAGGGCTGTGCATGGAAATGCAAACACAAACACGGTGCGTGCCAAGGGAGCGCGGCCCCAGCCACGCTCACAGCTCCCACAGAAACACAAAATGCAGCACCAAGGGGCTAAAAATCCACGGAAATCAAAGCCCATCCATGAATTGTGAAGGGAGTATTATGGAATTGTAGAATTCCAGAGTGGTTTGGGTGCCAAGGGACCTTAAAATCATCTTGTTCCACCCCCCGCCACGGGCAGGGACTCCTTCCACCAGCCCGGGTTGTTCCAGCCTGACCTTGGACACTTCCAGGGATGGATCAGCCACAGCTTCTCTGGGAATTCCATCCCAAGTGCCTCCCCACCCTCAGAGGGAAGAAACACAAATTCTATCACCTTACAGCTCCATGGATTGCGCTCACAGATCCCTAAAAACTTCGGGACAGAAGGTGATTATCCTTAAACTGGCAAGCTGGACAGACAACAGCGTGGTCAGACCAGGGAAACACAGGGTGCCTTTGCCAAAGAGGAGCCACCAGCAGAGCTGTGACCAAGGTTTGCCACGGCTGGCACTGCCAGGGCTGGCGGTGACGGTCCCACGAGGTGGAGCTGGAACTCTGCTCCCTCTCCCTGCTCCCGGAGGAGCCGGGGGAGATTAAAACCGGGAGTATTTAATTAGAACAGAGGCGACTTAAGCCTGTCAGCGCACACCAGGCGCCAGCCCCAGCCAGGAGAGCTGCTCACAAAGCCTTCCCCACAGAAAGCAGCTCCTCACACTGCCCTGACACCAGGAGGAATCCAAACAGACCCACATCCAGCTGCAGGGTTGGTCCTGTTCCTGCCAAAGCTCCCTGTGGATGGGAGGCTGCCCCAGAGAGCTCTCAGTGGGCACTGAGCTTCCTGGGAGCAATGCAGACATTAAAACCACCCTTTCCTTGCAAGGTCCATCAAGTTTCCAGCTTAGATTTGTCTCCTCATGACTGGCACTGATGCGGATTTGCCTGGGATTGTCATTGAGACAATCTGTGCAGAGCTGAGTGCTCTGACAGGGACACGGGCTCTGGATATCCTTGAGGGCCAACTCACCAGAGAGCCCCAAACCCCTCAATTCCAGTCTGGAGAGCCCCCAGACCCCTCAATTCCAGCCTGGAGAGACCAAAACCCCTCAATTCCAGCCCGGAGAGCCCCCAAACCCCCTCAATTCCAGCCCAGAGAAACTCTCGCTTTGAGACCCTCAAGCTTTCCAGACTTTCCAGCCATTAAAAATAAACATATTTCCAGAAAATAATCACTCCTAGACCCACAGCAAACCCGGCATCTTCCAGGGACTCCCCAGAGTCACTGAGGACTTGAGGAAAAGCTTGAGGAGAAAGGGAGAAGGAAAAGGAATGGGGTTTACAGCAAACAGCTGCAGCTCCTTAAAAAACAAGTGAGCTTCCCAAAGGAGCCGGGAGGGGATTCCTAGATGTCAGCAGGCAGGGAAAGGCACCACCTGTTTCCCAAGGTTCCAGCACAGCCACTAATAGATCATTTGTGGAGGCACAGCGAGGGCTTTTTGGAAAAGACAAATCCCACACCTGCCTGGGAATGTGGACCTGACCTTCCTGCTCGATCCAGAGGGGGTTCTGGACCCCATTTCAAACCCATTCCATGCACATCGTGCCCTTCCGAGATCTCACTCCGTGTGACATTGTAGGGAATGGGCTGATCCACGTGGGAAACCTGAACAAAATAATCCACAGCAACACTCCCACTGGAGCCCCAGTGCTGTGCTGGAAGAGCCAAAGCCCTTGGAGAAGGAAATGTTTGGATGCATCCAGCAAAAGGCAGTCCTAGTGTGGATCAACAGGAATTTGGGTGCAAAATGACCAGTTCACACAGAGTCAGGGTCTTGGTTCCTCTTCTATTCCCATGTCAGGCCTTAATGCTTCACCCTGAGCTGGATCCATGCTGGAGAAAACATTCCTTGCATCCCATTCCGAGGTTTGACATCTATACCCACACATCACCTCAGACCACACTGAGGTGCTGACAGTCCCAAGGGAAACACAGAGCAATTAAAATCTTCCCAGTGCCCACGCTGGAGATCAGCCAGAGCGCTTCTCTTGCAAACCAAAAAATAGCCAAGAAAAAAAAGGAAAAAAAGGATAAATCAGTGCCTTCAGAGCAGCTTCTCCCAGCCCTGCACGTGCCAGGGATGGAGCTGCATGAGAGGAGCCCCCAGTTACTGCTGAACCAGCAATTCCAAAGTCTTCCTCTGGGAAACCTCTGTGATACTTATCCAAGACATCCCCTTTGGGATAATACTGTGTTTGAGAAGCCATTTTACCACACTGGTTACACTCAGCAGCTGATAAAAGGGAATATTTTCTGGAGCAATCCACTTCTCCCTGTTTTCCTGAAATTCACCCCAAACTGCTTGTTTTACACAGGGCAGATCCTGGGAAACTCTCACCAGATCCTGGATTGGAGCAGGGGAAATGCTTTAAACTCACATCTTACAGCCCCAAAGGGAACCCCCAGAAGGCAGATCCATGTGGAATTCTGGAGAGACAACCCCCCCAAGCCCTCCTGGGGAGGCATAGCCAGGCTCTCAGATGGAGGAGGTCCCGTTGCTCCACATGCTCACATCCAGTTCTGCTCCTCATGGGAACAGAGAGACCGTGTTAAGGGTCCACAGCTGGAGATCACAGAATCCTGGAATAGTTTGGGTTGGAAGGGACCTTAAAGATCATCTCCTTCCACTCACTCCACAGCAGTGAGGTTTCGGAGGCTGGAGAAGTTAGAGTGGCCTGGATACCCTGACATTCCTCCTCCTGCCAGGAAAATCCTTAAAATCTGCACTGAAATTCCCTTTTCCTACTGCTTTGGAGCACCCCCTGACACAGGAGCACCCTCGCTCCATCCTCCACCTCCCCTCTGATCCAACCCATCCTGCAGCTGCTCCCATCCCTCCCTCAGCCCCTGCTCTGCCCTGAAGGGTTTTCCCAGTACACTCATGGATTCCCCATCCCTGGAAGTGCTCAAGGCCAGGCTGGATGGGGGTTGGACCAACCGGGGACGGAGGAAGGTGTCCCTGCCCATGACAAGGGGGTGGAACAAGATGAGCTTTAAGGTCCCTCCCAACACAAACCAGTCTGGGATTCTACACTTGACCCGGCTCTCCGGTGTCACTGGAATGTGTCCCTTTAGCACCACAGTCCTGGCTTCCAGGAGCCACTGGGAGCCAAGTCTTGCATTATAGGATAACACTGATGCCTTTACGTGGCCTGTTTCCTCACTCCTGCTCCTTAATGATATCTAATTCCATTCCCATCCAGCCATTACCACATAAACACACCCGCTGTCCCAACCCCATCCACAGCAGGGCCGTGCAGGGAACACCTGGAAAAGCAGCCAGGGAAGGATCCCGGACAAATATAGGTCTCCAAGGAGTATCTTTAGATTAGCAGGCAGCTCTGCCCCCACCGAGACCCCGGGATTTACCTAAATAGCTCCTTCAGCACAAGCCCAGCAGCGTTGGGAGCTATTTTAAGCCAGCACCCTGCCCTACTTCCTAAGGAACAGCCTCCCTTCTCCTGCCTTCTCCTGCCCCTGCAGCCAAACCAACCCCCAAGCCATTCCCCTCCTCTCTGGCACTTTTTATTAAATAAAAAATACCATCCTGGCACGGTACCTAATTAATCCAGGCTCATTTATTGCTACAAGGCCCTTCAAGCAGCCGACAGGGCCTCGAACAGGGAAAATGGGATTAACCTTTCCCGTTCTGATATCCAGAAAAATAATATTAAACAGAGGGGGAACCAGAGGACCACAATCCTCCCTCCTCTCCAGCCCTATATCCAGAAAAACAACATTAAACAGAGGGGAATCCAGAGGAACATGAATTTTCCTCTTCTCCATCACCCATGTGAAGCAGCTGGTGTTATTCCCAGGGGAAATGGGTAAAATCCCAGACTAATCCACGTGCCCTGACACCTCATCGCCTTTTTCTCACAGGGTTTTGTGCCCAAGGCTGGTGTTGGGCTTGGCATTTCTGTTAATTAGCACGTTAATTAGCACATTTATTAGCACAGCAGAGCATCCCTGTACAGGATGCAGAGACCTGGCAGCTTCAGCCCAAAAAGAAGCCCCTCTGGCTCTGTTTGGGGTAGCCAAGGGATCCAGGAAAACACCAGAGCAGAACAGGTTGTGTTGCCCCTTTAGAGAACATTTCCCTTTGGATTCCTGTCTTGGATGAAATGCCACATGATCCAGCAAAATCAGCCCCAGTTCTGCAACACCCAGGCTTGGCACAGCCACAAAACAGCCCCCTTTTCCCAGCACATCCCATTTACAGGTAAGGAAGCATCTTTGCTGTTCATATAATAGTATCAGAATTACTTGAGGCATTTCAAGAAAGTCCCCCCAAACCAGATTCCCAAGGAATCTGGTGGGATCCTGCAGGGTTCCTGCTTTAAGGACTGTCTCTCCCAGGACCTCCTTGAGCTCTGTCCAGCCAAGTTGCTGCATTATGACACAACTTGCTTTTTAGGGATCCCCCCACAGCATCTTGACCCTGGTGGCATTCACACTTTTCCTGTGGCATCCCAAGATCCAAGCATGTGCACCTTGGCCTTTACTCCATTTTTAGCCATTTCCACAGCTCCTTTTCCCCAAAAATATTCCTTAATAGCTACAAAATATCAATAGTAAACAAGCCAAACCAACTGAGGCCTTGCAGAGCACAGCCAGCAATAATAATGACAGTATTCTATTTTTTCTTTTCAAAACCCATAATTTCCTTCACATTTCAGGCTTTTTCTAACCCTTCCCTTGTCTCACACGCAATTAAAAAGCTACTCTGACTTTTATATCAACGTGTGCTCCACTATAAAAATTCCCTCCACCTCCCAACCTGGAGAAAATCCAACACTCAACCATCCAAGCGAGTTCCCAGAGTTGTAGTTTAGATTAAAAACGAGAAAGCTGCACATTTTTCATCAACCAAAAGCATCTTCAGGCAGTGAGATGAACTAGAAGAGCCTCTGAACCCTCCACACTTGGCAGCAGAGCGGGGGAAACTCTCCAGGGCTCTCCAGAGACTGCAGTGATTGATCCAACGCTGGGTTTTGGCTCCCCAGAGGCAGCGGGAGCCTCGTGGAACAATTCCCATGGGATTGGATTCCCTGCCTCCAGCAGCATCTCCACCACACTTCAAAGGCACAGAGAGAGAGAAAGGAGCAGCTCGTGGGGTGTGATTTCACCCAAAAAGGGGCAAGTGGTGGGAGGTATCCATGGAGAGGGGTGTGATCCCAGTGTCCTGATGCTCCTGTGCTCCCAGAAACCTTGGCTAGGTGTGGAACAGATCACTGACAGCATGGAATCACGGATCATGGAATGGTTTGGGTGGGAAGGGACAGGAAAGTCATCCCATTCCACCCCTGCCAGGAGCAGGGACACCCCATGCTGATACACCATGACCTTCAACAGCAGAGACTGATTCAACTGGGAGGCCAAATGGGAATTCAATGGGGCTTTTCACCCCCAGTATGTACAGGATTAGCTGGGGAGGGTGGGAAAACATTCCCAGGCCAGGAGATGTCACTGGGTCTCTCCAGGGATGGGCACAGAATTCAACTCACCCCCCTCAGAGCCCCTGACTACACTCAGCCCCCTCAAAGTGCAGCTCAGAGCAGGTTTTTGGAGGGCTGGGGGGGCACAGAGCTGTGTTTGCACTAATCACAGAATTCCAGAGTGGTTTGGGTGGGAAGGGACCTTTAATTATCCATTTCCACCCCCTGCCATGGGAAGGGACACCTTCCACTAGCCCAGGTTGCTCCAACCTGGCCTTGGACACCTTCAGAGGTGGAGCAGCCACAGCTTCTCTGGGCAACCTGTGCCAGGGCCTGCCCACCCTCAGAGAGAGGAATTTCTTCCCAATATCCCATCTATCCCTGCCCCCTGGCAGTGGGAAGCCACTCCCCCTTGTCCTGTCCCCTCAGCCCTTGTCCAAGTCCCTCTCCCTACAGAAACACATTCAGGCAGCTCCCACCACAAACCACACACTGATATATCAGAGACCATCACATCAGGGGTCTTAGATTCCTACACATACCTTAAATCTCTTCCAGTTGGGAAAAAACCCAAACTAGATCCACAGAAAGGTGCCTGAAAATCCTTAAGGACAGCAAAGCACACACTTGGAATATCCATGTGTTTGCAAGACACCTTTGGCTCCAGCACCAGTCCCAGATTTACACCACAATTCCTTGGTTTCACCCCATCTCAGAAAAGCAGGAACCCCTTCCGAAATCACCCTGGAACAGGATGGAAATGAGGGATGTGTCTGACTTCCAACACATACAACAGCTGCCAAAAACAGGGCACTGCATCCCAGCTGCTCCCAGCTCCCCAACGGCACCATGTGCTCATGAAACACAAAATAATAACACAAATATATGAAAAATTCCAGTAGATTATTTGCTCTGGCTCAGCCTGGTGTCTAAACCCCAATATCCTGGCTTTTTAAAGGATTTGTCATGGATGCAACTGCACAGAGAGAGAGCTGGGTCACCTTCCAGCACGGTCAGGGGAAGGACCCTCATGGACATGGCTCTGCTTCCTGGACGATGTCACACCTTGCAGGTGGGATTTGCTGGAGGAGGAACTCTCCAAATGCATAAAAATTGCACAAAATGCAACCAAATCTCTGCAGGTTTGTTTTGAAGGGGCTCAGAGAGGGAAAACACCCACCATGGAGTCCTGAGCTCCAGGATGAGTAGTCCAAAGCATCATTCCTACCTACCTGAATAATAGGGATTTCACAGGATGTGAATCCAGCAGTTAATTCAAGCCTAACTTTGGGCTAATACAGACAACCAGACCCCCTAATCCCTCAGACTTCCAGCAAAACAACCCCAAGTGCCCTCTGGGGAACACCAAGTTTGGACATTAATGGTCTCTGTTACCATCAGTCACCAGTTTCCTGCTAGACCTCGGTTATTATAAAACAATTCTTGCCCCCAAATCCCAGTTTTTAATAAAAAGCAACTCTTGACTCATGCCAAAATTTCATATTTTAAAAAAAGCAATTCCCAGCCTACCCCAAAACTCAAGATTGTAATAAAAATCAGTTCCTGACCTACCCCAAAATTCGAGATTTTAATAAGGAAGTTCCCCCAGCACAAGTTTAAGCCTAAAACTGGAAACGCTGCATTTCCCCTGACTAAAAACTTAATTACAGATAATGCTTCTGCAGGGCTCTGGAGATGTAAATATATAGGTTAAACATAGTTAAAATTCCACATCCTACTTAATTGCAGGCATTTTCCACGGAACAAAACGAGCTTTTATCTTCAGCTTTTTAATTATTAATAACCACGAACAATGTCACCACCTTTAAACAATAATCCCGGCCTCGGAGGGAGATATTCTGATATTCCTCCCCAAATTCCCACAGCATCCCTGGGGAGGATAACATGGGGAAGTACATGTGGATTTTGGAGTGCTGGAGCACAGCAGGCCATGAGCCACCACCCCACCTGGATATTAATGACCACAATTAGTGGAATCATATGGATACGGAGGGGGGGTGGTGGTGCTGCCAAGCAGGCAGGATCCCTGCCAGGGATTCCCGGGATCTGGAAGCCCCGGCAGCAGGGAGGGCGCATGGATACGGCCGACTCAGCTGAATCATAATGGCTGCATTGACATTACCTTTCCCGAACAAGGCCAACCTAAACACAGGCAGCTGCCTGGGATTTAGCAGGAGATTTACGGGCAGCACCGGCCGCTGGGAGACCTACAAACCACCACAGCCACACTCAGGGCTCCGGGAACACCCCGGATCCCCCAAATCCAGGAGTGTTCTGGCATTATTCCCACAAAAAAAACCCCAGACAACAACCCTGTGAGCTTCCCCCGAGCCGGAGGGGCCTCCACGCTCCGGCTGCCACCCGGATCCCCTTTCCCTGGGTTTGAGGTTATTAACATTAAACATGTGATCGGCCACATGACAGGCTAAAAAGGAAAAAAAAAAAATTAAAAAAAAAAAATCGCCTGGACACCTCCAGAGGGGAAGGGAGGGATGGCAGCGTGATGGGTACACTTCCATGGCTGTGGATTACAACCATTCCTGGGAAATCTGCTGCTTCCAGCGGCACGGAATGACTGAAGCCATGAAAAGGGAAGGAGGGGGGAAGGTTTAATAACGGGGTGATTGTGTAACTTGGAGCCTCTCGGCAAAAGTTGAGGCACCCAGTGGATGTTCCCGGGGACAGGGATGGCACCGGATCAATTAGGGCAGCGAAATGTGCATCCCCCCAGCCTCCTCCTCCTCCTGATCCAGGAGTTTCTCCGCTAACGTATTTCTCTCCTCGTTAACTGCTTCGGTGTCTTCTGCTCTTTCCAAAATAGTACCTACTATAACGGGGCCGGAGAGGGGGCCAGCTGGCACCGCCCGCGGGGCATCCGGGCAGGGAGCGGGGATTTGGGCGAGGAAAGGCACCGGGAGCCGGTGGGATGAGCAATCCACCCCCCATTCCCACCCCAAGCAAGGGCTCAGCACCCCTGAACACCATGGGTGTGATGGAGTCCATCCTCCCCTCAAAGGCCACCAAGAGGGATGGCACCACCCCCCTCCTGTCACCTGTGCCCAGAGGGTTGGGGGTCCCCATCCCACAGGACCCCTCTCTTCCTTGCACTGCAGCAGGGAATGGAAGGAGGGGGCTGCATCCTCTTGGATCAGGGGGGCCAAAAATGCCTCCCTTCAGTGCACGTGTCCGCCATAAAACAGAGATGCCCCCCTCTCCCCCAAAAAATACCCCAAAGAGCCCCCCCTGGCTCCTCTGTGGAGGTTTCTGATAGAAGAGGGGGTGCCTCCCCAGCCTGACCCCCCTACTCAGGGCTCTCCTTGAAGGATGGGTGACCCACCAAAACACCCCCGAGCTGCTCCAGGCATCCCCCCCCACCTCTGGGGTCACCCCCCAAAACAGTATTACCCCCTTCTTCAGGCTCCCCCCTCCTCAAACTAGGCATTACCCCCTTTTTCAGGCTCCCCCAGCCTGGGGACCCCCCTCAACCTCCCCCCACTCAGGACTGCCCCAATCTGGGGATGCCCTCTCCCCAAATAAGGTTCCCCCCCCCCCCAACCCACTCATTTCCCCCCACCAAAACACGCACTTTCCCCTCAAAACACGCACTTTCCTCTCAGAACACCCATTTTCCCCTCACAAACACATCTTTTTCCCCAAAACCCACGTTTTTTTCCCCCAAAACACCCTCTTTGCCGTGCCCCCCCGCCTCTCCCCGCCGGCCGCGCCGCCATTACAGCGTGAGGCGACAGAGAGCGGCGGCTCAGCCGGCCCACACAAACATCGCACTCTGCAATTTTTAATAGATTCGTGCCGGGTCCAGGGCTGAGGCAATGCGGGCTGAGGGACGGGCGGCTCTGCCGGGCCACATAAACATTTCACTCCGCAATTTTTGGTAATTAGTGCCGGGTCCAGGGCTGAGGCAATGCGGGCTGGCCAGGCTGAGGGACGGGAGGGTTTGCCGGGCCACACAAACATCTCACTCTGCAATTTTTAATAAATAGATTCCTGCCGGCTCTAGGGCTGAGGCAATGCGGGCTGAGGGACCGGCGGCTCTGCCGGGCCACACAAACATCTCACTCTGCAATCCGCATTTTTAATAAATATATTCGTGCCGGGTCCAGGGCTGAGGGACGGGAGGCTTTGCCGGGCCCTCCCAGAGCACCGAGGCACCGTTTGTCTCCTCACCATCCCTGAGGCGATCTCTGATAGATTATATATTTTTTCCCCCACAGGAGGATTTATTTGCGTGGTTACACAAGTGCAGGTAGGTCTTTGTCGGCAGATCTCCAGTCTAAAGGTTTGCTTTCTGTGTTCTTAAGCTCTCCAAAGCCATCTGAAAACGTTCTGCCTGTGCTCAATCTCCAGAAACTCGATCCAGTCCCAGGGGTAAAAAAACCACGTCGAAAGGATGGTCTCGGTTATATTTAGCTGAGCAGACACACGAGGAAGAACAAAGTGAAAAGATCCACACTTGGTAACAAAAACCTGCGAGTATCTGAGGGGGATTTTTCTTTTTTTTAAAATTTTCCTTTACCTAATTCACGTTTCGCCGTGCAGAGAGAACATCAAAGCAGCACACGGGTTTATGTGAACAAAAGGTAAAGATGAGGTTTCACCTGACTCTGACAGGATTTGCCGGTGCCTTTTGTGCCTTCCTACTCTGTGAAATTCTTTAATTTTCATTTTTAAATCTTAACCTAATTCTTTTCCCGTACAAACAGCAGTGTGCTCGACCCTGTCATTCTATACCAGAAGAGATTAAAAAATACTCAGCTCATCTCTACGGTGTGACATTTCTGTGGAATTCTTTCACCTCGACAAAAGCCATCTCACAGATTCTTCAGCAAAGACTAAATAGTTGTGTTTAACCTCGTTTTTCCTGCTTTTCCCTCTGTTCTCAGCACAGGCACCTCCAAAGGCACTGCAAATCCCCACTCGCAGCTCAGTCAGTGATTCATCACTTCTGGCAGCGGGAAGGAGGAGATGGAGACAATGGCAGGGAAAGGTTTGCATTATGTAATGAAACTAAACTCGCTTTTTTCTACTTTCACTTTAGTTGTTTACACAGGGTAAGAAAGTCCCCGACAAAAGAAAACACACGGGAGGTTTCAGGGAGCCTGCTTTTCCCATGATTAAAATTCTCTTGGCACTATTTTTCATCAGTTTATTTCAATATTAAGACACACACATATTCCATTCCAACTGTAACTCCAGAAAGGATTTCATCACAGAGAAATCTAAAATTAAAACCAATCTCTAATTACCTTATGCCTTGCCCACTTGTCATGAGAACTTTAAATACAGCTATCAGAATTATAAATCAAAATTCCAACTTTCAAACATCTATCCATGCAACTGCTGCCCAGTGCCTGATTTCAGCAGGGCTGGAATGACTGTGTTCCCCTCAATCTTGGTGAAAATCAAACCAGTTTTGTGTCCCAGCTGAAACTGTTGTTTTAATGCCACAGTTTCTATTTTATATTACAAGCTATAAGGAATTATTCATCTCATTATTCATCCAACTCCAGCATCCTTGACACGAGACAACCAAATAAACACTCTTAAAAATAAATCAAAGGTGACTACACTACAAACTATAGGAAATTATTCATTTCACTTAGTAAATCCTCCAGCATCCTTGACAACAGACAACTAAATAAACAATCTACAAAATAAAGGCAGAAGGAAATCTCAGGTTGCTTCTCTGTAAATTCACACACCCGGGGTATTCCCACTTTCACATTCTGGATCTCACCTACAGGAAATCAAACACTGACAGGATTTTGTAAATAATTTCAATCTCATCCAAGCAAGACTTTAGGAGAGAAATGTCCCACTCTCAGCTGGTTCAGCACATCCCTGCAGCAAAGCTTTAAAAATAATCACTAACACATGGAGCAGCAAGAGACGTGTCAGGCCATTTGACGCTACAAAACTGAATCAAAAAGCCCAGAAATTATTTTTAGAGCATTAGAGCACCTCCACAGGCAGCCTTGAAAAGAGCTTTTTCTACCAAAAAAAACAAAAAGGTGGATTTTTTTTTTATTCCAGGAGGTTGGGCAGGGCACAAACAAAAAGTGGTTTGTTTCCTAAGGGATCAGGCAGCTTCCACATCCACATCCAGCTTCTTCCATGACACAGTGCAGAAAATATGTTTGCTAATGTATCATTTGTGGTGTGTGTCTGAATCACCAGCATGGAGAAATTGAGGCTTCTGGTGCTGGAAAATCATCATTTTCAAGGCTTTTTTACTCTTTCAAGGTGATAAAAAAATTCCATCAACCCTTTTGCACGATATGGGTGGGGAATGAGCAATCTCATGTTAAGAACATTTCCAAACACCAATTCCTCCTCAAATCCACACAGGAACCACCCACATCCACAGGCTTCTCCCCCTCAGCCCAGCGGGCAACTTCTGAGAGGCCACAAAATACCCTGAACAAAGCTCAGCTTCACAGGGCATTGGCTATTTTTAACATGTTCTTTTTGGGTTGAGTTTCTAAATTACTCCCTTGCAGCTCCATTACCTGCAAAGGCCTCCAAATAGCAACTGAGAGCAAAGCTTAGCTGAGACCCAACACAACAAACTCCAAACCTTTATGAAATAAAGGCTTTTTTGGGTTGTTTTTTAATTTTCAAGCAAACTGCAGAGCATCTTTCCTCACATTATTGTCCAGGAAAATCATCACCATTTAATCAAAGTGGTATTTCCTTCACACAGCTCTTGAGAACCATAAGCAAGGAAGCCCAAACTTCTCCTTCATCTCCTTCCTGCTGGATTTTCCCAGCTCCCAAAGGATGGTGCCAGGCACAGAAATGCCCAGTGTGTCCCAAACCCCCCCTGGAGCACAGGTAAGACCCACCTGAGGACACACAGCTTTGCCCTTTCCAGCTGGCACCAACAGCACAACACCTGAGTGACCAACTCGCTCAGTTTCAGAAGAATTCAGTGCCATAAAGGCCTTAATAATTCCATAAAATTGGCCATTTCCACTTATGAAAAGGCCAGCTTGCTGAAAAATCCCTGGGAATAGCACAGAAATTGCAGGAAATAATTATTCTCCTGACAAATGAAACTAGATCCCTTGCACAGCGAGTGGGAGCACCATGGAAAGGGGGGGAGGCTTTCACTCACCACAGGGTATGAGTGGCTCAATATTTACAGGGCAAAATTCAAAATGTGTTAAAAATTCAACAGAAAAAAACACTTGTGCTTTGAAAGACTTCAAGGCAAGGTGGGGTTTTGCTTTGCAAAGTAAAGAGAGGGTTAAATGTTTAGTAATATCTCACTTGGTGCTGAGGAACGTGTAAAACTCCTCTCTGATCCTTCAAAATTAAACAGACAATCCACCACATTCCGTTACTTGCTCGACTGAGTTTGATTGTACTACATTAATAAGAAAAAAATGTTTATTTCCTCCTGGAGTATCATCTACTTTTCCATTACTACCACCAGAAATTGCCAAGAAAATGAAAGGCTCAAGCACAGCAGACGCTGCTTTTCTTCTCATTAAATCTTAAAACTGAGTTCCAGTGGGATTGTATTTAGTCCTCTCAAATTCAGAACAGGATTTCATCCCGCCTCGACATCCCAACAATGACATTTTAGAAATATTACAAGTTGCTTGGACTCTCTTCTCACTCTTCAAGGAGCAAAGGAGCACAAGAGATTTTTTTTTCCCCCTGCTTGGGATTTTTTTATTAAACCTTAAATGTAACCAACCCTCTTTTCAATCTGTCTTCTCTAGGAATTTTTTTTGAGACTTCTGGAAGTCTCACCGTTTTTTTTTAAGCTGTAATAAGTGTGAAAAATCTTTGACAAAGGGTTGCCTTTATCCAAGCGTTAAGCTCTCATTGAGAGAGTGTTAGAAATAAACAAGTGCTTAAGGCAGCCTAAAAGTCCTCTCAAATCTTCTCCACCTGCTCTGCAGCCAAAACACGACCTGGATTTCTAAATCCAGGAGGAGAAAACAATAATTAAAAGAAGTAAATAAAGACTTGCATGATTCTTTAGACATGAGGGGGTGGGGAAATCACAGGAGGAGAAACTGATTTCCTCATCTTCCCTTCTGTAGGCTCTGCCCCGTGTCAGCCCATCTCACCCTTCCAGAAGGTCCAACGTTCAGGCAGGTAAGATTTGGTGACAGTAATTGCCTTGATTAGAGATTTATACCAGTGGTAAATTCAATTCTCAGTGATAATCACAGAATCCCAGGCTGGTTCGGGCTGGAAGTGACCTTAAATCCCATCCAGTGCCACCGTGCCATGGGCAGGGACACCTTCCACTATCCCAGGGTGCTCCAACCTGGCCTTGGACACTTCCAGGGATCCAGGGGCAGCCCCAGCTCCTCTGCCCACCCTGTGCCAGGGCCTGCCCACCCTCCCAGCCAGCAATTCCTTCCCAATATCCCATCTATCCCTGCCCTCTGGCACTGGGAAGCCATTCCACCTTGTCCTGTCACTCCAGGCTCTCGTGAAATCCAACACTAGGTATTTATTCTACTGATACACTTATTTGCTTAATGAATATTTTCATTTTTAGAAAAGCCCTAGTATGCAAAGGGAAGGCTGCCAAACCCTCCTGAGGAGCAGAGCTCTTCACCAACGAGCACAGAACATTTACGGGCGCAATCGCAGCCTCGTGGTTTCAACTCTTAGGGTGAATTTACTCTTAAAAGGCTAAAAATCAGAGAGGCACTTCAACATGAATTTAAAAATGATTAGAAGAAATCAGTAATTACCTCTAGCACCTTTTTTCCACCCTGTAGGTATTTTATAAAGCCACACAAATACAGAGTTATTGCAGAACCAAGGACATGGATGCATCACTAGGAACAGCAAACTTGGATTATTTTAATTCTTTCACATCTACAATTTTTGCTGCGAGGCAAAGGGGGAAAAAATGGGAAGGTGATAAATCAACCTTTTAAATGTCAGCAGTGACAGGGAATGAGAGGAAACAGATCAGTACTGCTCACTCTTTCCCAAAGTACCTTCAACTGTGGCCTGTAAAATCAGCTGACCTGAGAATGTGCTTATTCCCTCACTGAGGCAGATAACAGTGCCCCTGTTATCCAGATCCATCCCAGTCACACTGCTCTCCAGATCCATCCCAGTCACACTGCTCTCCAAGCACCCCAAAGTCACACCACCCTGCAGGCCCACAGGCAGCGAG
>JAXCLP010000060.1:3208004-3221620 GCA_035584035.1 Lepidocolaptes lacrymiger | reverse complement strand
AAAAAAAACCCAAACCCCCCACATTGCCCTTCCCTTTTCCCTGGGGGTTCCCCCAACATGAGGACGACCCCTCCCCAAAAAAACCCCACACACTACCCTTCCTTTTTCCCTGGGGGTTCCCCCAAACATAGGGACGATCCCACCCAAATAAACCCCCACATTGGCCTTCCTTTCTCCCTGGGGGTTCCCCCAAACATGGGGAAGGACCCCCCCCAAAATACACTCTCCCCCCAACCTGAATGCCCCACCAATCCAGAGGACCCCCCCCTAAAATCAGACGACCCCCTTAACCCACATCCCCCCCAACCTGGGGACTCCCCCTCACAAACCACCCTCCCCAATCCCCGCTCCCCACACACAACCCCCCCTTTTCCCCCTCACCCTTGACGATGCGCTCGGTGGTCGGCAGCTTGTTGTGGCCGCGCCCGGACATGGTGGCGGCCCCGCTTTCCCCCTCCCCTCACGACGAGGAGCGGGGGGCCCGCCCGCGGCGGCTCCTCCGCGGCGCTGCGATCGCCACCAGCACCCCCGTCCCCCCTTTCTCCCTCCTCCCGGCCCGCCCCCGCCGCCGCCACACCGCCCTCTGTCCCTTGTCCCCCTCCCCTTCCCTTCCTTTCCCTTCCCCGCCCTTCCCGTCCCTTCTCCCTTCCCATCCCCGCCCTTCCCGCGCATGCGCGCCGCCCTCGTGGAGGGGAAGGGGGCGTTGCTAAGCAACGGGGTGTGTGTGAGGGGGGGTGACATGGCGGCCAGGCCTGAGGGGACGCACAGCGGGGTGGAGGCCGCAGGGGGGTCAAAAAGGGCGATAAAATCGCGACGGTGTGAGAAAAAAATCCCTTTTATTCAACTCTAAGGAGATACAAATGTCTGTGAGGTGAAGAAGTTTAGCAGACAAGTTTTTATCTCAGCACGCACTGGGTGCTCAGGCCACCAAGGTCCCAAGAAGCACGCACCCACCTCTATAATTGATACTCCTTAGACATAAAATGTTTGAGGGCAAGAAAAATAGATGGTGGTCTTTTCCCACCCCTGTAAGATAAAGGAGGGTGGGGATAGGTGGGATATTGGGAAGGAATCCTTCCCTGTGAGGGTGGGAAGGCCCTGGAATGGATTTCCCAGAGGATGCCCCATCCCTGGAAGTATCCAAGGCCAGGTTGGAGCAACCTGGGCTAGTGGAAGGTGTCCCTGTCCATGGCAGTGAGGGTAGAACAAGCTGATTTTTCCCATCCCTTCTGACCCAAACAATTCCAGGATTCCATTATCCCAACCAGCAGGGCCTGCTGAGGCAGCTGAAGGTTCAGGTGTTGACCAAAACACAAGGATTTTGCACCCAAAAAGAGCCCACCCAAAGCCCCCCTGGGAGCACTAAGAGCGGGAGCAAGTCAGATGCACAATGAGACCTCCCTTCCTTGATATAACATTTATTTTTTTATAGAACACCCCAGAAATTCAAGGTTTATTTTCTTCAGCTGCAACGGGGTTTCTAAAAATTGCTGCTTGGAACTGGCAGCTCAGGGGGAATTGTATATAAAAAGGCCAAAAAAAAAGGGAAGTGGAAAAGCAAAGTTTGCTTTTTTTTTTCCTCCTAATGGAGGGTGGGGAAACAAGGACAGAAAGGATGCACGGAGTGCAGCTCCCTCATGTGAGCTGGAGAGGAATCCAGCATCCCACATCTCCTCCTCCTCCCAGCCAAACCACCACTTGGAAATGCGTTTAAAATAAATAAATATAATTTAAAAAAGGGTTTTTTGGAGCTGTAGAGGCCGTGCCACGCGGACAGGCCGGGGGTTGTCAGTGCCATCTTCTGTCAGCTGCACTGCACTGCATGGCCGTGGAAATCCAGCTGGAAAAGCAGGATTGCATCACCCAGCCTTCCCCTTGGAAAAATCCTGAGCCAGCAGCACTCCCAGCCCTTCATCCCCGGCTCCAGCTCTGCCCACAGAGGAGGTTTCACTGCTTGGGACCCTCCGTCATTACAGAATATATTTTATTTATGGATTTTTACAAATATCTGTACAATCCACGTGACATAAGTTACTCTCTTTGTTTCAAGGCGTCCTCTCCTACAACACCTGAGTTATTGAAATACTGAGATGGAACTGGAGCTTCCAACTGGAAACGGGAAGGGAAACACAGATGAAAATCCATAACGAGCTTGATTTGGGTGGTTTTTCCCTCCTCATCCTCCTGCCTCCCCAATCCCTTCCCTGCTGGCAGGTTCCAGCCTGTCCAGCTGGGAATAGGGGCAGAAGGGGAGCCTTGTTTCTCCAGGGGAGTTTCACCCCCACACCCCAAATTTTTGGGTTGTGGATATCTCAAGAGGACAGGGTTAAACTGGAAACGAGAAGACGACGGATTCATGGTTCCCACATTGTGCTGCACCAGCCCCAGGGAATCCAGGCATCGCTCCTGCCACTTCCCAGCTCCTGAGGACCTCCCAGGCACAACCCACAGGGGGCAAACACCCTGATCTCCCCCTCTTCCATCCATGCCCCATGGAAACCCTCCAGCCACAGGGTGTTTTCCAAATGCTTCCTTGAGGGAGAGGAGAGGGCACATGTGCCAGTCCAAGGACTCAGATTTTCCACATCGAGTCACTCGGCCGGGGCTGCTGCTCTCTCAAGCAGGGAAAAGGAGTTTCCAATGGCACTTTCCTCCTGGATTAGCAGCACAGGGAATGAGTGTGAGGTGCTGCACGGGTGACTGAGCCAGAGCAGGCCAGGCTGCTCTGTCCCACAGGGAAAAGTGACTCAAGGTGACAATCCACAAAACAAGACACCACATGGGATTAAGCAGAGCCTGTCTCTCCTTGAAGGAATTCCCCAAGGGCTGTGTGGTACCTCTGGGTGGAGGGTGCTCCCAAAAAGGCTCCCTGCTCCTTGACAAGACGATATTTAGGTTTTGGGGTGCAGGACAAAGCCAACAGCCTTGGGGTGCTGAGGGGACTATGCCCAGCCTAGGAAAGCCACCGAGAGCAGAGGTGACAATCCATGAGGGTACTGGAAATGCCAGAGTCCAGGGACTCGGTGACAACTGTTAGGAGCTTAGGAAGAACATTACCCAGCTGGGAACTGAGGGAATTCAGGGACTACAGCACTCCAAGCAGGGTACAACGCTGCCAGAGATGCTGAGCCCGTGCCAGGGGCTGAGGTGATGGGCAGGAAAAATCCCTGGCACACCCTGGCTTTGCTTTCCACAGGGGTGGGAGCGAAGTGTGGGATCCTCAGCTCCAGGACCACACTGAGGTGGCAGGGTGGCCATCACCCTGTCACACACCCCCCACACTCCTGCACGGGCAGGGAGGGAGGGAAGACACTCCCTGACAACTCCCCCCCAGCACAAACACTTCCCAAAACACCTCCATTCCAGTCCAAGGGAAGCTCCCTGAATCCACTCCTGCTTATCCACACAGCCACAAGCTCACACCAGGTATAAGACAAAGTTTGGAGGGGAAAAAGGGGGTGCGAGGGGACCTCAAGTGACACGGGTGGGGTGGGCAACATTATCAATATGATAATTAGTAATTCACGTAGTGAATCTGGGGAAAGCCAGCCCCGGGGGACAGAGCTGGGAAGTGCCGGGAACACCCTTCTCTGGCTACTCCCTAAGGCTGGAAACACACAACCTAAAGAGGTTCACAGTCTGGTATTTTGTGTTAAAAACACCCCCCACCCCACCCTGAACCTCAGCAGTGTTTGAAAACTGGTGGCTGTTCCTGGGTGTCACTGTGAGCTTGGACACAGCCTGGAGAGACCCCTGGGCTGGGGGCCCACAGCCAGGCAGGGCTCTGCACTCATCCCCTTCTCACCAGGAGTTGGGATTTGCCCCCTCTTCCAGCAGCACAGACCAAAGAGGGATCAGGACATCCTGCCAGGCTTCTCCCAGCAGCCCACGTGTCACTGCAGGCTGGTTTGGTGTCCTCTGCTCCGAGTGCTGACACCCAAAATGTGCTTTAAAAACCCAACCCTCTTCACCCCGCTCTTCCCAGGGCTGAAACGGAGCAAAACCAGTCGGGTGACGGTGACATCGTGAGCCTCCTCATCCTCAGCAGTGCTTGGAGAGCACAGTTCTGAGGGATGGCTGGTGGGGAATGCCCCAAGAAGGGTCTCCCCTCATCACATGCCCCTCAAAGGGGTCAGAACGGTGCCACATCCCATGGGAATGCTCCGAGAAGGGTCTGTCTCCACCCCAAAGGGGACAGGACAGCATCACATCCCATGGGAATGCTCCAAGCACATCGAAGGGAGCAGCACGGCCGAAGCACCTCCTCACTCCATCCTTCCTGGGAGAGGTGAGGAGAGAAGGGATATGACACTGGAAAGAGATCCTCCAGTCATAGGTCAGTCCTGTGGGAAAGGGGGATTCAGCCTCCCCTCAGCCTTAAACCCAAGCAAAGTCTGTGGAACAGCTTCCAAAGCAATGTCTCTTCTGTAGTGTGACGTCAGTGCCTGCACAGGTACCGTCGTTTGCTTGCAGCAGGAAAAGGAAAGAAAAAAAAAACCAACCAAAGAAAAACCCCTTCCCCCCCAAAAAAAAAATTGGAAAAACTGGATGAGGGCTGCAGCTTGGGCTGGTCCTACCCTATCTGGATCTGGCCAGAGTACATGGTGAGCAGCACCATGATGGTGAAGCCCGTGAGCAGCCCTGCGTTCTGGATGGCAAAGGTGATCAGGGCACTGCCATTCTGCTCGTCCTCCCGGCTCACCTCGTTCATCTCGGGGAACTAGGAGGGGAAAACAGCGATGGCAAAGGCTCAGCAACAGCAATGGCTTTGTCTTTCCCCAGAAAAACATCCACCAGCCACCCCATCCCATGGATTTCACCCCATCGGGCAAAGCGAAGCGGAGACAGCAAAGCGTGTGCCAAGGGGGCAGAACAAACCCCCCCCCCCCCCCACTCCAGGCTGAGCTTTTCCTAGGAAAACAAACGCTGGGAAGATGCCAGCTGTGCCCTCAGGATTTACCATGTCAGCCAGAGCTATGTACAGGAACATCCCTCCAGCCAGAGCAAAGATCCAGTTGGCAGAGAAGTGGCTGCCGGCCACGATGCCAAAGGCCAGGCCCACGTAGCAGCAGCAGGCAGAGATGAAGTTGAAGAAAAGGGCTTGGCGGATGGTCATCCCAGCATTCAGCAGGATGACAAAGTCCCCTGAAGGAGGAAAGGATGGGAGGATGAGGAAGGAAGGGCTGCTGGCAGCACTGGGACAGTACCGAGGTGCTGGCTTGAACTCAGGGTCATAGAATCGTGGAATATCCTGAGCTGGAAGGGATGATTTGAGTCCTGGCCTTACACACGACACCCCCAAAAATCACATTATATCCCAGCTCAGGTGTGGGCTCCTCTCCACTACCCCTAAATTTGGACATTCACACCCAAAACCACCTTCCTCTCCACTGACCACACCACTGCCCCTAAATTCAGATATTAATACCCAAACTCACCTCCCTCTCCACTGACACCACCACTGTCCCTAAATTTGGACATTCACACCCAAACTCACCTCCCTCTCCACTGACACCACCACTGTCCCTAAATTCAGGTATTAATGCCCAAACTCACTTCGCTCTCCACTGACCACACCACTGCCCCTAAATTCAGATGTTCACACCCAAACCCCACCCCCTCCTCCACTGATGACACCACTGCCCCTAAATTTGGACCTTCCCACCCAAACCCACCCCCCCTCCCAACCCAACGAGGTGTCGAGGGCTGGCATTTTTCTTTGCCTTCAGATGTCTCCATCTAATTTTAAATCTCAGACATCATATTACCTCGATATTTTTAGAGCGGCGATTACTCAGTGCCATTTACAGCCTCGCCTCCCCTTGCTGTTTATTCCACCCCAAATCTGCCTTTCTCTCCGGGGAAAAGGCCCAGGTCCCGGGAAGAGCAGCAGAGGGGGTCTCACATACCCAGCTCGTGGGGGAACTCCTCGCAGAGGATGGCCACGGAGGTGCTGATCCCTTGGAAGACGGAGACGGTGAAGGAGGCGCCGATGGCCAAGCCGTCGATGAAGTTGTGGAGGCCGTCGCTGAGGGTGATCATCCAGGCCAGCGTCCCAATGTCAGAGTACCTCACCTCCTTCAGCCAGTAGCACGCGCTCTGGGAGGCCTGCAGGTCCTGCCACAGCACCCCCATGGTGGGCTCAGCACCCCACAGGGCTGGCAGATCCCTTATTCCACCCTGGAAAACCACCTTCCCCCCCATTAAATCCAGCCCTTCCCTTCCCACCACCCAGAGATTCGGGGAGGATCTGGGCTCTGAAAGTCCTTTCCACAGACAGGTGGGATGTTCCCACATGCCCAGCCCGTGGGGTAAGGCACTCACCTGGACAGAGAGGGAGCCCACCACAGCCTTCTCATCCCCAGAGGGGGGTTTGCACTCCAGCTCACTGGTGATGTGTGGGATCATGTGGTCCAGGTCCCCGTTCTGCAGCTTCTCTGTGACTCCCTCCTCCTGGTCCTTCTTGGAGGGCAGAGCCTCGGGGCCATAGTGGCTGTGCCCGTGGTGATGCTGTGGGATCAGGGGGTTCAGGAGCCTGAGCCACCCCAATATTCCTGCTCTTTCCCACCCCACCATCCCCTTGCTCAGCCTCACCTGGTCCTTCTGCTTCAGGAGCATCTTCAGGACCTTCTCTGTGAAGAAGAAGAGGTAGAAGCCCCCAAATACCACAGCGGATTTGGAAACGTAATAATCTTCCTGAGGGTTGAATCCAAATGCCTGTAGGCAGGAGGGGACATGGGAAGGGATGAGGGACAGTCCCTGGCAGTGTCCTTCATGAGCCTTTGGCCTTGGTGGGGGCTGACACAGCTCTCTGACCTCTCTAAGAAGCAGCTGCTCTGGGGACAAGCTCAGAAATTGCCTTTGTGCACCTTTAATCTCCCTCACTCCCTCATCCAAGCTGGCTGTGCCCCAAGGCATTGGATCCAGCACCTGCACTGGGGCAGGGATGCCAAAACCAGGCTCCACTGTGCAGGGAGGACCTGCCATCAGGGCCAGTAAAGGGCAATAAAAGATTCCCTGCCTGAAGCAGACCAGGGTCTCCCTGGAGCCAATTCCCTTCCAAACTCCAGCTCCAAGGGGCTTCCAGCCTCCGTACCTCGCTCTTGGGCTCCCCTCCGACGCCGCCTTCCCCTTCTCCAGCCAGAGAGAGAAACAGCCCCCGAGAGAGAGAGAGAAAAGCACAGACCCGCCGGTCCTCTCCCTACCTCGGGAATGAGCTGGAAGAGGGCGTTGGAGTAGAGAGTTCCAATCGCCAGAGCTATGAAGTAGAGGAGCAGCCGCTTGTAAAAGGTCTTCTTCATGAAGGGCACCACGCTGGCTCCCACCAGCGAGCACAGGGAGATGACGGACACGCAGAGGAAACCGTAACCCCAGACTGAGGTGTGTGAGCCAAACCCACCCCGGGGGAACGGGAACGGCGAGGGGAGGAGATCAGCGTGGGGATGGGGAGGGAAGGAATCCACACCGAAAGGACAGAGAGAGGAGGGAGGGAGAGAAGGGAGAGAAGAGGACATTCATTAGTGATTGTTGTTCATCTCGGCTTGGCTCGAACCTGGCGCTGGGCGACTTTGGGAATGGCTCTTTGGGAAGGGTTGGATTCTTGGAGCGAGTGCCTCTCGCAGCTGGGTTTTGGCAGCCAGGCCGTGTCCGAGCCAGCCCCCAGCTCTGCTCCAGGAGCCATTCCCAAGCCACAGAGTGCCAAGGTCCCCTGAGCACCTTGTATGCTCCATCCCCATCCCGAGCCGCACTGGGATGCTCCGAGTGCTGGCGGGGCTGGAGCGTACGCACAGCATTCCAATTCCTGGAAAATCAGGAATTAGAGGCGCTTGATTTTGATGTCCAGCGAATAAAACTTGCAGTTCTGGAGCTGAAAAGGAGCCTTGGAAAAATATCCCACTGCCAAGACGGATGAGGTGATTGTTGCCTGGAAGCAAAGCAGGCAATGCCAGGGGGAAAAACCCAGTGGAATTTTAAGGCTGGATGTGCAAGAGCTCAGATCCAGCTCATCCTCTACCCAGGAGCCACTTGTGCTCTGAGGAGTGTTCCATAGGTGTCCAAATCCAGGTGGATCTATTCAGCTCCAGAACTGTGCAATTACAACACAATTAATTTGCGATATTTCTGTCGGTCCCTTCAGAGCACCAGGAAACCTCGTGGAAGCCTGAACCTTTGTGGGTACATCGGGCTGGGAAATCAGGGAGACGGGAAGAAAAATGAAGGATTTGTACAACTTGGCTGATTCCAGAGGAAGCCGGTGCTTCTCTGGGCTGTTCTCTGTGCTTTTATATGGATATTTCCTCCATCTCACTCTTCTGTTCATGCCTCAAGCACGGCTGAGTACGTCCCTCCAAGGGATAAACTCCTGGATATACGGAGCAGGAGCAAAGAGCTTCTCCCAGCACATTCCCACTCCTCAGATCCATCAGGGCTCCCTGCCTGCTCCAGAGGTTTTCCTGGTGCTCCGAGGGGCGAGAAAAGCCCTGCGGAGCCCCTGAGACAAGCCCTGAGCCTCGGGTGGCAGAGGGGGCGGTTGGATTCGGCGGGGTTTGGAGGCAGGGAGGGTGCCCGGAGAGCTGCCCTCGGAGACGGGAGAGGGCAGGGACGTTCTACCGCACCTCTGGGATGAGCTGGAGGAGCGCGTTAGAGAGCAGCGTGCCGATGGAGAGCGCGATGAAAAACGTGAGGACCCGGCGGAAAAAGGCCTTGGTGGAGCACGGCACGATGAGGACTCCGAGCAGGGAGGCCACGTTAATCATGGACACACTGAGAAAACCAAAGCCCCACACTGCGGAGAACGAGAAGAAACGAGGGCCAGACATTACCGAGGCTCTCGGAGAGCCCGGATCCGGGTGGGTGGGAAAGGCTCTGGCTCTGGCTCTGCTCCCCGGCACCGGAGTGTCTCTCCCTGGGCTCAGGATGCTTTGGCTGCGACAAAACCGTTGCTTTTGGTGCAGGGAAGGTGGGAATGGAGTCACTGGGTTACTTGGAAAAGGCTTTCCTGAGCTGGTCCCAGCGTGGGACAAGCCAGGGCTGTGCTCAGGGCAGCTGATCCAAGACCTTGGGCATTGTCAGGACTGGGATATGTGGGAGCTGGGTGAGCATCTGCTGGAGGTCACCCCTTCCCACCCACAGGGACTCATGGCAAGGTCCCCTCCTCATCCAGCTATCCCGGAGGCACAGAGGTTATCCCAACAAAACCACACCACGGCACAATCCACAGCAAGGGAAACCCGTGGGTTTCTCTGCCAGCTGTAGGCAGAGAATTCCCAGGAATGCAAACCACCTGTCCTGGAGGTCCTGGGATGCCTCATGCTCCTGAGCTCCTTGCCCAGGCCTGGGCAGTGCCTATGCCCCCTCCAGCTCCCCGCTTACCTTCAGCTGAGCTGGGTCTGCCCTCCTCTGTCTGCTCATTCTCCTCATTTTCCAGGTTTTCGGAGGCGCACGCCCCCGACTCCAGCTGCTGCAGGATGGTGGGGCAGAACTCCTTGAACTCCCTGTGCCCCACGGCAGAGCCCTCGCTCAGGTTGTGGATGGCAAAAAGCTCCACGGAGCTGAAGCACTGGGGAAGGGAAGGGACAGGAACGTGCCTTGAGATTCCCACAGTCCACAGGGATGTTTTGGGGGTCCAGAGAGCTCCCCCCTTACCCTGGAGAGGTTGAGGCGCTGCTGTGGCATCTGGGAGATGTTGGCATGTCCCACTCCCACATCCAGCCGGTTCAGCAGGGCCTTGAGCTGCTTCAGGCTCAGGGTCTGGCTCTCCCCGTAGCGCTGGAGCAGATCTTGCAGGAAGGAGGCTGCGGAGACTCCCGGGCTGTCCCTGCCCGCCCAGACCTGCGGGCAGGGGAGGAGGCAGAGCAGCAGGAGCAGGCAGCAGCTCCGGGGGCCCGTGCTGGGGATCATGGTGCCTCTGGGATGCTGGGAGAGAAAACACACACTGCTGTTAGCTTTGGCATTCCCAGCGCTCCAACCACAGCTCCTCCACCCCATGGCTCAGTCAGGAGACAGCAGAATTCTTTCTCAGGGAAAGGGGGATGCACTGCTGAGAGCACCCAGACCCTGTGGGGGGCACTTGTATGCAAGACCACCCACTTTCCCCCACCCTGAGCCACCCCTAAGCCCCCTGCTCACCATGGGGGGCTGCCAGGACACGGCTCCCGGGGGTTCTCCAGCTCCGCAGCGCCTCGGGACCCTGGGAAGAGCAGCGGGTGGTGGGAAGCAGGCAGGGCTTGTGGCTCTGCCAGCCCCAAATCCAGCTCTCCGTGGGGTGAGGAGTCACACTCCAGCTCCCTGCCACGCGTGGCTCCCCTCGGTGTCACCAGAGTTGGGACACAAATCCCTCCAGGGCCTGGAGCCGAGCTCAGGGGCCAGAGGTGGCGTTTTCATTAGGTTATACTTTAACCAGGGTAATTACCATGAACCGGGTCCTTCCCGGCTCCAACTGTAGGTGCCTTTATAGTGTTTGCCCAGAGTCAATCCTTGCCCTCTCTGCTCCTTTCATACGCGCCGGGGATCAATAAAAGTGGGGTGACACAAACCCGGGGTGCAAAGGAAGGGGCTGGGGGAGAGGGGGGAGCACGCCAGGCACGACCTGCACGTCCACTTTGGGAGCCTCCCGAGAGGCTGGAGCAGGGCCTGGGCTGCCTTCCTGGAAAAACTTCACTGAAAGGTGGATGGCAAGTTTGGGATTCACAAGGACAGAGAAAATAACAGTCCGCTGACTCCATAAATGCAACAGCCATCCTAATCCCAGTGTGGGGCTCTGGGCACATGCTGCCTCCTGGAGCCCCTTCCCAGGGGTTCCTGGAGCTCCCAATCCCAGCCCTGGGACACCCCACAGTGCCTGGCCCGTGCTGACAGCTCGCAGGCTCCAATCTCCTCCAAAAATGAGCCCAGGACATTTTTGAAGCTCGGCCAAACAATTGTTCCGAAAATAACCTGGGCCCAGGACTGTGAGGAAAAGTGGCTGTGGGGTCACGAGAGGACCCCACTGCCCACCCAGGACCCCAGTCCCCATCCAGAACCCCATTCCCCCTCCAAATACTCCAACATTCCTGCAGGTTTTACCAGCTTACCACCACTTTGTGAGCTTTGTTCTGGGGAGGTTTTAGCCTCCTCCTGCCAGGGCTTAGCTGGGATGCTTTGGCTTAACCCCTCTCCTCCCAAAACAGGGGAGGGAGCTCATCCACAGGGGTGCTGGTGCTGGGTGGGGGGACCTGAGGGATTTCTGCTTCCCTACCCCAATCCAACCCATCCAGGTGGGTCCTCCTGGCTTTACACGGGCCATCCCGCTGGCTGGTGACTTCCACAAGGGCTGGCACACAGCCCACGGTGCCAAAGGTTTGTCCCAGTGGCCGCACGTCCCGGCAGAGGGACATTGGCTGCCCTTTCCTGCCCGTATCCCCGATCCTGCCTGGAGCCATCCCTCGGGCCGCACACCGATTGTCCCGTGCCAAGGCACGCAGCCCCCTCCCGGCTGCCAAAATCGCTCCCAGGGGGTTCTCCCAAAGCCAGGCTGAGCCGGATACACCCAGGGTGGAAAACCGGACCTCAGCTCCTTCCCCCCCGGCTGCCAAAAGGCAAGGCAGGGAGCGCCGGGCAGAGCTGAACAGGCTCGCTCCGTTTTAGGGCAAAAAAGAAGTGGAGGAGCCGCCCCTGCGCAAGAGAAGCGCCCAAACAGGGTCATCCCGAGGGGCTCCGGCTCCCCAAAACCCACGGGAAGCTCCGGGCAAGGCAGGAGGGTGCCAAACACACCCACCCATCCATCCCCGCATCCCGGGACAACCCCCAGAACGCATCCCCTCGCCATCCCGACCTCCTGCCCGCTACCTTCAAGGGCGTCCTCCCGCCGGGATCCGCTCCCGGAGCCCGGAGCCAGCGCCTGACCTACTTTATCTGCCGTCGGGATGGGGCACATGGACAAACCGCAGCGCCGGGAAGGGAAGGGAAGGATGCCCGGCTGGGGATGTGCCCGGGAGCGATGCCCGGGAAGCCACGACAGCACCAGCCGAGCTCTCCAAGGCCAAGCAAACCCTTCCCACCTCCCCCTGGGCTTCACTTCCCAGGGATCACCTCGATTCCCGGCCGCAAAACACCGACGGGAAGGTGACGCCGGGAATAAGAAGCGCTGGCAAAGCCCATGACCCCGGCGACGTCAGCGCTTCCCGAAATCCCGCACGGGGACAGCTCGGGGAGGGAGAGGGGAAGGAGGGGGCTCCCAAAAAATACCCTCCCCGGGATGAATCCCGCTCCTGGAGCCGGCGGGGCCGAGGAAAGGATGCTCCACGCATCCCGAGCAAAGGATGCTCCACGTGTGCCGCGGGCAGGAGGGTTCCCAGGAGGGGCTCCACGCCCTGGGGACACATTCCCGGGTCACGGACACCCCACTCTGCTCCCCTGGAGCATCCGCAGTGTGTTGTGCCTTGTTTTCCCCGCGATTCCAGGCCCTGGGGCGGGCAGGTGGGCAGCAAACAGGGCAATATCCCGACCATCCTACCCCAATCCTGCCCTGTGCTGGAGCTGCTGCTGCCCCCAGTGCTCCCAGTGCCTGCCCCATCCCATCCCAGAACTCCCCAGTGCCTGCCCCATCCCACCCCAGTCCTGCCCAGTGCCTGCCCCATCCCAGTGTGCCCCACTCTGCTCCCCGCCTGGCCCCACAGCCCGCACTGGGGCGCCAGACCCCACAGCAGGGTCCTGCATCCCAAAATTGGGTCCCGCATCCCAAAAGTGGGCCCCACATCCCAAAGTGGGTCCCGCATCCCAAAGTGGGTCCTACATCCCAAAATTGACTCCCGCATCCCAAAAGTGGGTCCCACATCCCAAAGTGGGTCCTGCATCCCAAAATTGGGTCTCGCATGCCAAAATTGGGTCCCGCATCCCATAACATCCCAGAGTCCACCTTTCCCTGCCCCATACTCCACAGGCAGCCCCAAAGGGGCCCCCAGGCCCGCTCCTGGACCCCCCCAAACCCTCTCCCTGCATCCTCTCCCCTGCATCCCGCAGGGAATCCCCATCCCAATCCCCATCCCCATCCCCATCCGGGGCTCGGGGCCGGTCTCAGAGGCGCCGGAATCCCCGCAGCCGGTTCCCCTGCCCATCCCATTCCCACTGCCTTCCCATTATCCCATTCCCATTATTCCATTCCCATTATCCCATTCGCATTCCCACCTCCGGCTCCCGCTCCCGCCGCTCGGCTCGGCCCCCCCGCGGCGGCGCTCACTGCGCACGCGCGCGCCCGCGGGCACGGGGAGCGCTCCCATTGGCTGGCGGAGCGCCGGGGCCACGCCCCCCTCCCCTCAGCGCGCGCCGGGGCCACGCCCACCTCCCCCTCATAAAATACCTCACCAAAACCGCACCAAAATAGCCCAAAAATCCATCCCGGGAACCCCCAAATACCATCCAAAACCCCACCAGGGATCCCCCAAAAACCCACTCTGAGGCCTTCCAAAAACACACCCCGGGACCTCCTAAAATATCCCCAAAAAACACATCGTGGGACCCCCCAAAATACCCCAAAATCCATCCCAGGAACCCTCAAAGCCTCTACAAAAAAACCCACTCAAGAACCCCCCAAAGTACCCCCGAAAAACCCACCCTGGGACCCCCAAAAACCCACCCTG